>JABSNV010000817.1:0-123313 GCA_024085815.1 Flaveria linearis
AAACTATAAATTCACATAAAAATTTTATTAAATCATGAAAATTTCGGGTTGTCACATAAGATACAGCTGCCTTTTGATCATCATACTTGTATTTGATCTCCATTTTGCGATCTTCTTCAGAGTCTCGAAGCCAAGTCCCAGAACATCCTCCTCTGTAGTGAGAGTCTCCAAGACTCTGTCATTATTCACTACTTCAAGTTCATCTTGTTCAGAGAGGTGAAGTTCTGTGACTTCAGCATATTCTGCTCCCTTCAGCAAGCCTGCATTGTGTCTGCGTCGTTTGTAGGCCTTTGCCATAAGTTTGTCAATCACTTGTATCATGTGAACATGCAGGAACAGATCATTTTGAGCTGCTTCATCACTTAGCTTCGAAAAGAATTTGTCATGAAGGTAGGAAGTGTAGCTTGGATGAAGCAACTTGATTTCCGCAGGATCAAAGATCCTGATCTTTTCAGCTCGTTTGTTCTCTGCATTCCTCATCAACACCAGTTCTTTGTCCTCTCTACATATCCCCATTCAGGATAGGGAGTGTGTATTGAGTCCCTTCATGTGCTTGATGGCTGCTGATGTTCTGTGTTATAGCCAACCCTCTTTAGAAATTCATCATCTACTGAGTCAGAGGCAGGGACTTGTATCTTTTCAGCCATTGAATTCTTCTTCTGTGCTCATCATATCTCTCTTAGCTCCTATTATCACATCATCTTTTGAATTTTGTTTTCAGTTGACCACTCTGCTTGAGAAGTCCCTGCCCTTGGATGTATTGGAATAATTGTCATGGTAAGGCTTTGCAGGTCCTTTAGATTATTCTCAGGAAGGCAGAGAACTAAAAACACATCATGGAAGTATTCAACTCTTCCTGATGTTCGTTTGATCACAACACAATCCCACTCTTGATCATATTTCCATGCTATGATTATTTTCTTCAGCTGAGTTGGGAGTTGTGAGATGATCAAACAACTGAATCAGAGTGGACTTCTGATCAGTGATTTCTCTAACTGTTGTACCAGGGGCCATACTTTGCCTGGGATGACTTCCCTTGGTTCCCTGATGAGCTTATCCTTTGCTTTGTGCTGATCCTTGGTTCACAGTTATTGGATCAGCTGATCGTTTGCTTTGTTGTCATCTGTTGGATGAGGAGCTGGGTCTGAATTTGAATTGACACCTGTTTCCAATTCCACATTCATTACATGCTCCATCATCCTTCGCAATTCTCCAGTGGTTCTACCTTTAAGCTCATGCGTTTGTAGTTGTGGCCCTGTAACCAGCAAGTCATATTGTACTTAGTCAGTTGGCTGGTCACAGTGGCCCCAGATCCTTTTTAGTTTCTCTAATGACTGAAAGATTGTAAAGGCTTCATAATCACAGTTTGGGATTATGAACCTTGCAAACTCAAACTCTTTCAGTGAATTCTTCATTTCAGATGTTGTTCATCCACTCAACCATGTCATATGGAAAACCATGGTTGATAAGGGTCATAAACATGCTAGAATCAGGCCTCTCTTCCATGATGTCTGCTGTTGTTAGAAGTCATCATCGGCTTTCCACCCTTTTTCACCAGTGGGGGGACTCCATTCTTGTCAACTCCTCCCACTCTTTCTCACTGTCATCATCATCTCCGGATGATACCTTTACAAAGGACACATCTAGAAGTGTAGGGTAGGTGCAGGGGATGGAAGTTTTGGTTTTGGAGAGCTTTCATCTTCAGGTTTCTTTTGAGTTGCTCCAAAGTATTTTCTTTTCTGGGGTATGAAATCAGTTGCTTAGAAGCTCCACCCGAGTTTTTGGTTGATCAGCACTTGGGGCCTCTTTTGTTTCAGAGCAGATATCTTCTTTTCAGCTCTTCTATTTCTACATCTTTCTGTTAATCAGTTCAGCTTTATCATTTTGCTCAGTTTTTAAAGATGCCTCCAACTTTTGTTGTCTTTGCAACAATGCATCAATAACTTCATTGTGCTTAGAGCATCTTCTCTCAGCCTTTTTAGTTTTTAGTCTAGCATCTTTCTTCATCAGCTCTCATCTTTTTCTTTAATTACACCTTTCAGCTCTTGAATTCTTTCTTTTCGCTTATTTGATTTGAGTACTAACTTGTTGTACTCAGCAACCAAAAAGCTTTTGCTGACAGGGATGTCTTTGTCACTTAAATCATCTTCATGGCAGCAATGACATCCTCAGCAGATCCTTGTACTTCCCCGTGCTCTCAGCAATTTGTTCATCTTTCAATGAAGATATGGGCTCAGTATGTGCTGATGAAGCTTGTTCTTCTGTGTGTGTGGGTGAGAAAGGAACAGTGCTGGCTTGAGATAATATCTCTGTGTCCCTGAGTGTACAGAGTGTACAGACTCAGTTATCTCAAAAGGTTTAGTTCCCGCACTTTTACGGTGATGGATGTTTGGTGATTCTGGTGGTGGTTTGTATAGGGGTTGAGTTTGTAGTGGAGAGAATGGTTGAGTGTGATGTGATGATGAATGAGAAGATGATGATGATTGTTGTTGGACTGGAGATATTGGCTGAGTATTTTTGGGGATGATGAGGATATCACTAGAGGTGATTGATGGTGGTGAATTGGGGATATCGGTTGGGTGTTGATGCTTGCTGGTGATTGTGATTGATGAGGGGGTGTTTGGCTAGGAGATTCATGTTGGAATGGTGGAGTTTGGATTGGTGAGTGGTGTTGGTATGGTGGTGTTTGGAGTGGAGAGTGAGCTGCTTGTGCAGAATCAGCAGATGACTCTGCTTCATCTGCCCAAGCCAACTCTGTGGCAGGTCTGCTTGGGCATCCACTACATGGGCGAACATTGGCATGTCCCTACCCTGGTACTTCCCACTGAGTTTGTTCAGCACTGATTTGCTCAAGTGTGCTTGAATAAACACATCTCAACTCTGTTCAGTCTTGGAAGTTCTGAGTTGATCACAAGTTGTAGGAATCTTGGGAACATGTACATCTTGTCATTCTTCTGAAGTTTGACTTGTTCACTAAGACAGTTGAAGATGTGTTGGCGTAGTTATAAATTCTCCCCCTCGAATACCCAATGATTCCAGATGATAGTGCCGAGAGAATCTGTCGAGTCCCGACTTCCTGTTTGACAGCATTTCAGGTAGGTGTGGACAAGAATCGGTATGGTTTGCACAGCTACCCTATTTGATTTCCCCTTTCTCGTAATCACCATCATACCCTATCAGGTTGAATATTTTCTCAATGTATTCATTCTCGAATACATCGGGGTGACCTATCTCTCTATCACCCAGTTCCAGGCATCTTCGTATGGTGCTTTCAGTGATTCGAAGGCGCTCATTCAAAATCTCAGCCACAATCACTTCTCATCACCTTGTTCTTCAACTCGTGCTGAGTTCCAGAAATCGATTATGTGCGCCTGATGGATCACAGGCTCGGATGTCAAGGCGTAGAAAAGCCTGGATCGTCGGAGATATCTTATGATATCTCGACATCCTTCCGCTGCAGGATCATCAGCGTTTAAGAACGCACACACATTGTGTTCTTTAGCGAATCTATTAGCCATTGTAAAGAAAATCAAGTTAGAAAACATACAGTTGAATCGTTTTAATGGCAATAACCGATTAACCAGTTCCGTACTGATGTTTAAGACATGATTTACCTTCGCAGTAACGGTAATCGATTACTGGATAATGTTGATAATGTGTTCTGGAACGGATATTTTGAAATTTTGAAAAAGAGGGAAAATGGGTGATTTTCTAGGTTAAAAGTGAATAAGTGCTCTGTAAAAATAAATTCTAAGAGTCAGAAACCTTATTTATAGGCGAACACATTAATTTCTTTTATTAATTATGTTGGGCCCACTCCCATTCATTCCTATCCGCATACCAAGTTTATTTGAATGCATTTACTTCTTCCGCAGAACATCTGCGGAACCTTGACATCTGCGGATGTCAACATCTGCGGAACCTTACATCTGCGGATGTCTTAACATCTGTGGATGTATAAGTTCAAGCAAGCATTTGGTTTGCTGCTGAATCAGAAATCAATAATATCTTTACGTATGAGAGGTATTACTGAAACTTCTGCGGAACATAAAAGTTTTAAAACTTTAAATGTATGATATCTACGAGTAGAATCAAATGTTGATGTTGGACATTGTTGACTTTATTTGCATGGCAATTAGTATAGGAAAGCAAGTTCCTGTATCCTGCCTTCAAGTTAGTGCTCAAGTTCCAATTCCTTCAAAGTAAATCAAATCAAATATCAGCTTTTTATTGTTTTTCATACATGAACTACTCCCCCTAAATTATGATTAATGTGAGACTGTTACATTTATCATAAATTTAGTTGTAAACAGGCATGACAGGCATATGACAGTCTAAGTGAGAGAAAGTCAGTTAAAAGGACAATTAAACATCTGGCTTAAACAGTTACATGCATGCATATATATATAGAGGGATCATACTATAACTTGGTTTCTGCTGATGTTGATTAGTGATTCAATACACACCTGATTGCAAGTATATAGATCCACTTAAATTCAAACATGAGTATTGTATCAACTAGGCATGCTATTATCATGTTGTGAAGTTTGTTAATCAGTAGCAATCATGGGTCCCACATTCAATTATCATTAGAGTATGTCTTCTGTAGGTGAGGCAAATCACTACATTTCACACTTAATGACTATATACATTAAGTTATAAGTTCTATCTTGAGACATATTACAGAACTGAATGCTTTGATGTTGAAGCTCTTTGACTTGATGTACAATGGATCACAAGTGATTCCTTTTTAGAGCTGAAATATGATCTTCATAGTCACCAGGTCTTTACTTTCGTAAAACAGAGGTGAACTTTAACCCAGGTCTTTGTTACACAAAACAGAGGAGAATGAAGATCATACTCTTGTATCATATCCCAGGTCTTTGTTTACACAAAACAGAGGGAATATGACATTGCAAAGATAGAAGATTATAAAGTATTTTACATAGTGTGCTTATGTAAGTGATTTGATCACATCAGGAGAGAACATACTTTCCTGATTCTCAAATGGAATCCCACAGACAGTTACCTGAATCTTTAGTTTGGCATGCTCTTAGCTTTGTTTCCACTCAAGATGAACCTACTCATATATCAGTATGATATAAGTCAGATGAGTTGTTGTTTAATAACAAGTATAGACTACTATCATTTCCCGTATATAATGCATGCACCGATGGTCTATCAGACATTTAAATCATCCCTATCTATTACTCTTACACAAAGGCAGTCATATGCTTTTGTTGATTATTCTAAGTTAATCATCCCCAAGATCTATCAGAAAATAAACCTAACAGAATCAAATGCTTTAGTGAACAAATCAGCAAGCTGATTTGTTGTGTCCACTTTAACTAACTTAATTAGACCCTTTCAGAGCAATCTCTCAGAAAATGGTATCTGATTCAATGTGTTTGGTTTTACTATGTTGAACTGGGTTAGCAGTTATAACATAGCAGCTGAATTATCAATATGAATTGGTGTATGAAGGAAATTGTAACCATAATCAAGTAATTGGTTTTGCAACCAAAGTACTTGAGAGCAACGGCTGAAGCAGCTATGTACTGCTTCAGCTGTGGATACAGATATATTTGTTTGCTTCTTGCACTGCCAAGAACAAGTCTTGGTCCTAGAAACTGACATCCACCAGTGTGGATTTTCTGTTGTTGTTGCACCCTCCATAGTCACTATCTGAATAGGAGTAGAGGCTAAAATCTCCATCTTTGGGATACCAAAGTCCAATGCAGGTTTGCCTTTCAGATATCTGAAAATCCTCTTCACAGCATTCAGATGGGACTCCTTGGGTCTGATTGATACCTGGCACAAACACAAACAGCAAACATTATATCAGGTCTACTGGTAGTTAAATACATTAAAAACCGATCATTGATCTATACATGTAACACCCGGACCTCAAAGAGTCCGTTTAAGTTAAATAAACATGCGGAATTTGGACCCAGAAAATTTCATTAACATTTAACCCAAAATATGTGTTTCGTGTCAACCGACACTCCAAATTTGAAGTTTAACAATCCATTTACATAAACACGTAATAAGAAGTTTCAAAATATGTTAACGCGTTAATTTCTACAAAAGAAACGCGTATGCAAGTCCCGTTCGATCCTTGTATGCCCTATCGATCAAATTTAGCCTTTCGGTCCCGTAACACCTGTAAACACACGTTTAGATATCCATTAGTTCATAAGAACTAAGTAAGTACATTAACATTCATTTCGGGTCTTTACGGGGGTTTAAACGGACTCGGAACGCGTTAAACGATAATCGACAAAATCTGGAAATGGTCCCTACCGTAACTTACGGTGGGTACCGTAAGTTACGGTAGCCTCCAATTGTGTACGTGGTAACACCTGACTTACGATGGCCCATTTCACCCAGGGACCACCGTAACTTACGTGCACCACCGTAAGCTACGTGGCCCTGCAGCAAAACATTATTTTTGACCCGTTAAGGGTCGTTTCGCGTTCCCGACCACCCCTTTCGATCCCGATTGTTCCAAACACCAGGAAATAACATATTTTATCATATACGTGATTCCCATGGATTTTCAACGAGTCTAACCCGACTCTTGGCAATATACCAAAATTTTTCTATTTTTTGGTATTTAATTCCTTAATTAACCCATTTATGGTTCGTTTGTTCTTTAGAGTTCCCGACCGTCCGACAACCATGGAACCGGTCTATTATAACATATTACATATGTTTGGAGTTCTTAGACCCAACCCATCCCATTTGCTTATCATAACGCAATTTTCCTTTTATACCGAATTGCCCCTTATAGGGTCAAATCCCATTTTAATGAGCGGTTTGCCATTCTTTCGCGAACGACCGCTTTCCTTGGCGTTACCCAACGTCCCACACATTGCAAATCGTAGGGATAACCCTTTACCCTAGTGTTCACACACGATGTGAATCACTTTAATCCGGGTTTGTCCTTTCTTCCCATTTCCATGGACGGTCACGCACGTCATGACTCGTTTCTGTTCCACACCCATGTGGTATAACACTAAAGTGTTATTTTCCTTATGTTCACGCACGTCGTGAATCATTTGTCATAGAAGCTCACATACGTGCAAGTCAACTATTTCCTTTTTAAACGTGGTTTTCATTTGTTGAGCTTATGAGCACATGGTCACACACATTGTGACTCATGCCTTTACTTTGTTATGCTCAATTTAAAGAATGTCTTACCTTGAGTCCGGAAGGTTTAAGTGGTCAATCAAACGTGTTCCTTGCCGGTTCCCTTGGATCCGCTTGCCACACCACTTCCTATTACCATTTTAAGGACCCATTTAACACATAACATTCATTTAATCACACATATGGTCTATTGACCATTTATCACCTTTAACCTACAATCTAGGCTTTCACATTGCACATTTTTGCAATTAAGTAGTTCATTCATGTTTTTCATCTCATTGGAGCATTTCATCAAACACCTTATGTGCATAACTTAACATATTGGTTATTTACTAGCTTTAAACATCATCAAGCTAGTTTTACACCCAAATCACATAACACACATGTGATTCATCAATTTCAACCAAATGTTATGCACATAATCACATTTCTACAAGAATGAACATGGATTCTACAACTAGCAACTAGTTTACATGAAGAATCCTTAGTTTAACCTTCTAGTAACTAAACCCATTTCCATGGTTCATGTAAATCTTCAATTAAGGAGAATTACACATCTAGTTACCATAATACACACATACACATGATCATCTAGCACTATAACACTAGGGTTTCATGTTTAAACCACCAATTTCTACACCCATCATGTGGGTGACGATTTTACCACCTCAAGAACATCAAATAACACTTACTTGTAGCTCTTGATGAGATGAAGAATGATTTCTAGGGCTCAATTTCGGATCTTGCACTTGAATCACCAACAATTTGAGAAATGAGATGACAAAACCCCTCTTCTCCTCTTCTCTTGTGTGAAACGTGAGTGAGTAATGATGCTCACCAAATGTATGGCAAGCCATACATATCCATGTTTAGGTTTCATCAATTGGCAAGATCCACCCCTCTAGTATCATTTTTCATTTTTCCACCACTATTAACTAACTAGCAATTCTCTAGTTAAGTCTTAAATTTTAACCTTAACATATTTACATGTTAGGTTTAACACATGATACATTAATTGTATTTAATTACATAATACGAAATTCGGGTCGTTACAAGTCTCTCCCCTCTAAAGAGAGTTTCGTCCCCGAAACTACATACTAATCAAATAGATGAGGATAAGACTTCCTCATTTCATCTTCCGATTCCCAAGTGGCATCGGATCCCTTACGATTCTTCCATTGCACCTTCACCTGATTGAGTGTCTTGTTTCTCAGTTGTTTGACCTTTCTATCCAAGATAGCCACCGGCTTCTCGATATAGTTCAATCTGTCATCAACTTCCAAATCCTCGTACGGGACATAGGCCGACTCGTCAGCCAAACACTTCCTCAAGTAAGATACATGGAACGTGTTGTGAATTCCTTGAAGCTCTTCCGCAATTCCAGCCGATAAGCAACTTTACCTACACGTGCGATGATTTTAAATGGCCCGATAAACCTCGGACTCAACTTTCCCCGTTTCCGGATCGTATAATACCCTTCCATGGGGAAACCTTTAACAAAACCAAATCGCCCACCTCAAACTCGATGGGTCGTCTACGCTTATCCGCGTAAGCTTTCTGACGGTCTTGCGCCGCCTTCATGCGAGCACGGATTTGCTTAATCTTTTCATCCGTATTCATTATCGTATCGTGGCCCGCGAGTTCCCGCGGACCAATTTTCCCCAACAAATGGGAGTTCGGCATTTTCTTCCATATAAAGCTTCATACGGAGGCATCTCGATGGTGGAGTGGTAGCTATTATTGTAAGAAAATTCCGCCAAAGGCAAATACTCATCCCAACTACCCCCAAAGTCAAGAACACACGCTCGTAGCATATCTTCTAATGTTGAATGGTTCTTTCACTTTGTCCGTCGGTTTGGGGATGGTATGACGTGCTTAGCAATAGCTTTGTCCCCATCTCCGCTTGAAATTTCCTCCAAACTTGGAAGTAAACCGTGTGTCTCTATCGGACACAATCGACACGGGCACCCCGTGTCGTGACACTATTTCGTTCACGTAAACCTCCGCCATTTTCTCCGAATTGTAAGTCTCACGAATAGGAAGGAAATGAGCGCTCTTGGGTCAATCGATCGACAACAACCCATATCGCATCGTACCCTTTCTTCGTTCTTGGAAGTTTAGTAATCAAATCCATTGTTAACTTTTCCCATTTCCATTCCGGAATATCCAACGGTTGCAATTCACCATGAGGTTTTGATGTTCCGCCTTCACTTGCAAACAAGTTAAGCATTTCTCCACGTATTTGACAATATCGCGTTTCATGCCCGGCCACCAATAGTTAACCCGAAGGTCTCTATACATCTTAGTCGCTCCCGGGGGAATTGAATACTTGGATTTATGGGCTTCATCCAATAGATCATTCTTCAAGGTACAAGTAGGTGGTATCCAAACCCGACCCCATCTTGTTTTCAATCCTTGACTATCATCTTCCAAGTTTTGAGTTTGACCTTTGATTCGATTTTTCTTCAAATTTTCTTCCTTTAGCGCTTCAGTTTGTGCTTCCTTGATTCGTTCAACCACTTCGGATATAACGGTTATCTTCATTGCGGTTATTTTGATAGGAGTATGATCCTCCTTTCGACTCAAGGCGTCAGCCACGACATTGGCCTTCCCGGATGATATAGGATTTCACAATCATAATCCTTTAGCAATTCCATCCACCGCCTTTGTCTCATGTTTAACTCCTTTTGCGTAAAGAAGTACTTTAAACTCTTATGGTCCGTAAATCGTACACTTACACCATATAGATAATGCCTCCAAATCTTTAACGCGAACACCACCGCGGCTAGTTCAAGATCATGGGTTGGGTAGTTCCTTTCATGCACTTTAGTTGTCTCGAGGCATAAGCAATCACCTTGCCCCTTTGCATTAGAACACAACCCAAACCGGAGTAGGAAGCATCCGAGTATACCACAAAATCGTCGGTTCCCCTCGGGTAAAGACAAAACCGGAGCTTGAGTCAATTTCGACTTTAACTCTTGAAAGGCTTTCTCTTGCTCTTCACCCCATAGGAACTTCACCTCTTTCTTGGTAAGCTTGGTTAAAGGAGAAGCAATCTTAGCAAAGTCTTGAATGAATCTCCGATAATATCCGGCTAACCCAAGAAAGCTTCTAATCTCCGTGGGAGTCTTGGGTGGACTCCATTTGGTCACCGCGTGAATCTTTGTGGGGTCTACGTGTATACCCTCCGAGTTTACCACATGACCCAAGAATTGTACCTCTCGCAACCAAAAGGCACACTTGGAGAATTTTGCGAACAATTTCTCCCGACGAAGCGTTTCGAGAACTTCACGCAAGTGACAAGCATGATCACCTTCATTTTTAGAATAAATAAGGATATCATCTATGAATACAATGACAGATCGGTCTAACATGGGTCGGCACACCCTATTCATCAAATCCATGAATGCCGCCGGGCGTTTGTCAACCCGAAAGACATCACAAGGAACTCATAATGCCCGTATCTAGTACGAAATGCCGTCTTGGGATGTCTTCTTCCCTTACCTTCAACTGATGATAACCCGACCGTAAGTCGATTTTCGAAAACCACGATGCACCTTGCAACTGATCGAATAGGTCATCAATCCTAGGCAATGGGTAACGGTTCTTAACCGTCACCTTGTTCAACTCTCTATAGTCGATACACATCCGAAGACTTCCATCCTTCTTTTTCACGAAAAGAACCGGTGCTCCCCATGGCGAAGTACTCGGACGTATGAACCCCTGTCTAAAAGATCTTGCAATTGTGTCATTAACTCTTGGAGCTCCGATGGCGCCAAACGATAGGGAGCCTTTGCAATGGGTTTAGCTCCCGGGTTAGGTCGATTCGAAACTCGACCTCCCGTTCCGGTGGGACTCCCGGCAAATCCTCCGGAAGACATCTGGAAAATCCCGAACAACCGAATATCTTCCAACACTTGAACTTTCGTTTCCGTGTCTATTACATAGGCTAAGACGATTGTCCTCCATGGCTCATGTATTTCATTGCTTTAACCAAAGAACATAAAGCTACGCCACCGCGTTTTGCACCTTGGATTATTACCTCATAACCACTCGGAGATATCAATTGGATGCACTTGCGATTGCAAACTATATTGGCGTGGTACATGGAAAGCCAATCCATACCAATTACTACATCAAACTCCCCGAGTGTCATGGGTATTAAGTCGACCGAATAATCCTCACCTTCGATGGTAAGTATGCAATTTCGATAAACGTTGAACACTAAGAACGTTTTTGAATCCGCTACCTCAATCTCTAAAGGACTAGGTAAGTTGTCTAACACCATGGAAAAATGACTCGCAAATTTAACCGAAACAAACGATCTATTAGCACCCGAGTCAAATAGCACATAAGCAGGTAGTGAGTTGATGAGAAAGGTACCGTCACAACGTCGGCTATAGATTTGGCTTCTTCCGCCGTAATCAAGAAAGTTCTCGCCTTAGCTTTTCCTCCATCACCCTTTTTCCCCGAACCTTGAGCAACCGAGGATTGACTTGTACCATCCTTCTTTAGTTCCGGACATTCGCTCTTTTTGTGGCCCGTTTGTAACAGTTGTAGCACACACTTAGCGGGCTTGTGCATTGAGATGTCGAATGACCCGACTTTCCACACTTGAAGCAATTTTAGATTCGTATCTACAAACTCCCCCATGCTTCTTTTTACAAATCTTGCAATGTTTGGAGTCTTTGTCGTTCCCAGACTTGTTTGATGAAGATGAAATCTTGGCTTTCTTAGACGAACCCGTCTCCGTTTCAGCCGCACGCTTCTCCCCACGATCAACTTGCCTTTTCAATTCCGCTTCTCGATCCCTAGCACAATCGATAAGCTCTGCTAGAGTTCACATTTGGACGGTGTAAGAAACTCTCGATACTTGGCACTCAACATGCCATAGTAGTGGTTAATCCACATCCTTTCATCCTGGAGCAACTGTGGGCAAAACTTGGCTTTGTCGTAGAAGATGGCCGTGATGGTATCAATACTTTCATCTTTTTGTCGTAACTGTAGGAATTCTTCTGCTATTCTGTTGATAGCGGCTTGTGGGCAAAACCGCTTTGTGAACAACTTCTTAAATTCTTCCCAAGTCATACTTTTGATACCTTCCCGCCCCTTCTCATCCCGTTGCAATTCCCACCAGTCTTTAGCTCGTTCCCGAGTTGGCTTGCAGCAAACCTCACTTCATCAGATTCTTCACAGTGTGAGGTTTCAAAGGCACTTTCCATATCTTTGATCCACCTTTGACTAAGTTGGATCGACCTCACCCTTGAACGTTGTAGGGTTGCATGCAACGAACTCCTTATAGGTCACTTTCTTTGTTGGCCTTTCGGTTTCTTTGTCAGCCTTCAGAGCCACAAACTCTTGTTGATGAGATCCCGTAGATCTTTGCGTACATCCTCGATGTAGCCCGGCAATAAAGCCTCAAAAGCCTTGCCAACTTCCTCCTTGACCATTTCCCGTGTTGCATCATCGGGATGGGTCTCGTGATTCTCTATATTGATCACGTGATCGTTACCAGCCATGACCTTAAGACTGTGACAATTAACTTTACGTAGTACCATGTACGTAATCTATAGCATATACACCGATGCTTATGATTCTACTATCACTAGGGCCTAACCCTATTCACACAATACCCATTTCCATCCTTAAGTTTAAACAAACATCCCTAAGAATCCATTCGCGTGCCTTTGATTGTTGTTAGACTGGCCAGGCCTAGCAACAAGCTCACCACACGGATGCCTTCTTAGTTCCTTTATTCCAAACTTAAGTCAAGAAGCTAGGTTCAATCAATTCATATGGTACATATCATACATATATCATACATGTGTCAAGTTGTTACGTTTATAAACGGCACACTAACCTTGTACCTTTAGGCTCAGTGATCGGCTTCTTGGATCGAACGTTTGCATTTCTCATATCTAGAGCTCAAAAGTTTGAGTCCAAGTGTTCGCGACGCACTTGAATCTCTCAAACCGTTGGCTCTGATACCAACTTGTAACACCCGGACCTCCAAAGAGTCCGTTTAAGTTAAATAAACATGCGGAATTTGGACCCAGAAATTTCATTAACATTTAACTCCCAAAATATGTGTTTCGTGTCAACCGACACCCAAAATGAAGTTTAACAATCCATTTACATAAACACGTAATAAGAAGTTTCAAAATAATGTTAACGCGTTAATTTCTACAAAAGAAACGCGTATGCAAGTCCCGTTCGATCTTGTATGCCTATCGATCACTTTAGCCTTTCGGTCCCGTAACACCTGTAAAACACACGTTTAGACATCCATTAGTTCATAAGAACTAAGTAAGTACATTCTAACATTCATTTCGGGTCTTTACGGGGGTTTAAACGGACTCGGAACGCGTTAACGATAATCGACAAAAATCTGGAAATGGTCCCTACCGTAACTTACGGTGGGTACCGTAAGTTACGGTAGCCTCCAATTGTGTACGGTGGTAACACACTGACTTACATGGCCCATTTCACCCAGGACCTACCGTAACTTACGGTGCCACCGTAAGCTACGGTGGACCCTGCAGCAAAAAACATTATTTTTGACCCGTTAAGGGTCGTTTCGCGTTCCCGAACCACCCCTTTCGATCCCGATTGTTCCAAACACCAGGAAATAACATATTTTATCATATACGTGATTCCCATGGATTTTCAACGAGTCTAACCCGACTCTTGGCAATATACCAAAATTTTTCTATTTGTTTGGTATTTAATTTCCTTAATTAACCCATTTATGGTTCGTTTGTTCTTTAGAGTTCCCGACCGTTCCGACAACCATGGAACCGGTCTATTATAACATATTACATATGTTTGGTGAGTTCTTAGACCCAACCCATCCCATTTGCTTATCATAACGCAAATTTTCCTTTTATACCGAATTTGCCCCTTATAGGGTCAAATCCTATTTTAATGAGCGGTTTGCCATTCTTTCGCGAACGACCGCTTTCCTTGGCGTTACCCAACGTCCACACATTGCAAATCGTAGGGATAACCCTTTACCCTAGTGTTCACACACGATGTGAATCACTTTAATCCGGTTTGTCCTTTCTTCCCATTTCTATGGGACGGTCACGCACGTCATGACTCGTTCTGTTCCACAACCATGTGGTATAACACTAAAGTGTTATTTTCCTTTATGTTCACGCACGTCGTGAATCATTTGTCATAGAAGCTCACATACGGTGCAAGTCACTATTTATCCTTTCTAAACGTGGTTTTCATTTTGTTTGAGCTTATGAGCACATGGTCACACACATTGTGACTCATGCCTTTACTTTGTTATGCTCAATTTAAAGAATGTCTTACCTTGAGTCCGGAAGGTTTAAGTGGTCAATCAAACGTGTTCCTTGCCGGTTCCCTTGGATCCGCTTGCCACACCACTTCCTATTACCATTTTAAGGACCCATTTAACACTTAACATTCATTTAATCACACATATGGTCTATTTGACCATTTATCACCTTTAACCTACAATCTAGGCTTTCACATTGCACATTTTTTGCAATTAAGTAGTTCATTCATGTTTTTCATCTCATTGGAGCATTTTATCAAACACCTTATGTGCATAACTTAACATATTGGTTATTTACTAGCTTTTAAACATCATCAAGCTAGTTTTACACCCAAATCACATAACACACATGTTATTCATCAATTTTCAACCAAATGTTATGCACATAATCACATTTCTACAAGAATGAACATGGATTCTACAACTAGCAACTAGTTTACATGAAGAATCCCT
Organism: Flaveria linearis; assembly: GCA_024085815.1. Classification (NCBI taxonomy): domain Eukaryota; kingdom Viridiplantae; phylum Streptophyta; class Magnoliopsida; order Asterales; family Asteraceae; genus Flaveria; species Flaveria linearis. The sequence goes on from JABSNV010000817.1 coordinate 14,912, forward strand.
AGTTTAACCTTCTAGTAACTAAACCCATTTCCATGGTTCATGTAAATCTTCAATTAAGGAGAAATTACACATCTAGTTACCATAATACACACATACACATATCATCTAGCACTATAACACTAGGTTTCATGTTTAAACCACCAATTTCTACACCCATCATGTGGGTGACGATTTTACCACCTCAAGAACATCAAATAACACTTACTTGTAGCTCTTGATGAGATGAAGAATGATTTCTAGGGCTCAATTTCGGATCTTGCACTTGAATCACCAACAATTTGAGAAATGAGATGACAAAAACCCTCTTCTCCTCTTCTCTTGTGTGAAACGTGAGTGAGTAGATGATGCTCACCAAATGTATGGCAAGTCATACATATCCATGTTTAGTTTCATCAATTGGCAAGATCCACCCCTCTAGTATCATTTTTCATTTTTCCACCACTATTAACTAACTAGCAAATTCTCTAGTTAAGTCTTAAATATTAACCCTTAACATATCTTACAATGTTAGGTTTTAACACATGATACATTAATTGTATGTTAATTGCATAATACGAAATTCGGGTCGTTACAATACAATCTTTGATCTACGGATTTTCCAGCAGGGTCAGGCACAATCTTGTCTATTGTTGATGCTGGTGTCTTGCATGAAGTGGAATCAGCAAGATTGTACTTCTTCAAATTTGATGAATGTACTTTTCTTGATTGATGAAAATGCCATCTGGTTTCTGATGCACTTGTAAGCCAAGGAAGAATGTCAATTCTCCCATGGAGCTCATCTGAAATTCAGATTTCATTAAGTCTTCAAAGCTTTGGCACAGCTTCTTGTTGGTTGATCCAAATATTATGTCATCAACATATTTGAACCACCAAAGATCTTTATGTTCATGTTTAAGGAAGAGTGTCTGATCAATTGTTCCTCTCTTGTAGCCATTCTTCAGCAGGAAGGATGATAGTGTGTCATACCACTTTCTGGGTGCTTGATAAAGACCATACAAAGCCTTGTCAAGCTTGTATACTCTATGTGGATACTCAGGGTCTTCAAATCCAGGGGGTTGAGCCACATAGACTTCTTCATCAATTTTCCCATAAAGGAAAGCACACTTCACATCCATTTGATAGACTGTGAACCTCTTGAAGGAGGCATAGGCTAGGAAAACCCTTATAGCTTCAATCCTGGCAACTAGGGCAAAGACTTCATCATAGTCTATTCCCTCTTCCTGAGTATATCCTTGAGCAATAAGCCTAGCCTTGTTTCTCACTATGATACCTCTGTCATCCAGCTTGTTTTTGAATAGCCACCTTGTTCCAATTGGATGTTGACCTTTAGGAAAGTCTACAAGAGTCCACACTTTCTGTTTTCTGAATTGTTATAGTTCTTCTTGCATAGCCTCAATCCACTGTTATCCTTTAGAGCAGCTGTAATGTTTGCAGGAACTGTTTGGGACAAAAAGCAGGTGAACAAACAAATGTTTGCCACACCTCCTTTGCTCCTTGTGGTTCTAGCATGTAGGTCTCCAATGATATTGTCTGTTGGATGAGACTTGTGTATTCTGCTTGTTGAGACAGCATCAACTGGAACTGTGGATTCTAAGTTTGAGAACCCATTGAAGCAGATGGTGTCAGCTGAGAAGTTGAGTCGATGAAATAATCAAAAGGCTCATGGTCATTTGGATCAGCTTGTGTGTGAGTTGCTGCTTTGTCTTCTTCTGCAGGAAGTTCTACGGAAGCAACATTTTGTTCTTCCGCAGGAGGTTCTACGAAGCAGCATTTTGTTCTTCCGCAGGAGTAACTGCAACATCTACGGAGGCATTTTGTACTTCCGTAGGAGATACATCACCATCCACGGATGAACATTGTTGAGTTGCAGGCATGGTTTGTTGATTCAATACCTCCTCTTTATCCCTTAGTTCAGCAGCTGAGGCAGGACTTACATCTGCGGATACTGATGCATCTGCGGATGTATTTACTGATGTAACTTCATGCTGCTGACTTGATTCTTGCTGAGGTGCAGTTGAAAGTTGTACCCTTGGTGGGTCAGCTGTCAGGGGCACTTCATTCAAACTTGGAGGCACAAATGGATAGCATGTATCCGCAGCACCTGCATTGATCAAATAACCATGTTAAATGATTCAGTTAATGCATCTATATCAAATAACCAAGATGATCCTTTTACATTTGTAGTAAACATGGATTCATCAAAAGAAACATTGGGAGTCTCTTCAACTATGTTATGTTCTGGAATATAGACCCTATATGATTTAGAAGTGGATGAATATCAACAAAGAAACCATCATAGGCTTTTTCAGAAAATTTTCCCAATTGTTCTTTAGTATTCAAAACAGACACATGACACCCAAAAGCTCTAAGATATCCTATAAAAGGTTTTCTTTTAAATAAGAGTTCATAAGGTGTTTTATTATGTTCTTTGACAATTAATGTTCTATTTTGAACATTGCAAGCTGTATTCACAGCCTCTGCCCAGAAGGTAATGGGCAACTGAGAATCAGCTAGCATTGTTCTGGCTGCTTCTATGAGTGTTCTATTTCTTCTTTCAGCCACTCCATTTTGTTGTGGAGTTCTTGGAGCACTGAATTGTCTAGCTATCCCTTTATTGCTGCAAAAAGAATCCAAATCAGCATTAACAAATTCAGTTCCATTATCACCCCTAAAAATTTTAACTTTTAAATCAAGTTGATTCTCAATCTTGATCACAAAGTCCATTAATGTTTCAGATGTTTCACTTTATGTTTTAAGAAAAAGACCCATGTGAATCTAGTGAAATCATCTACTATCACCAAGCAATATTGCCTTTTTCCAATGCTCAGCATATTGGTTGGACCAAAGAGGTCCATGTGAAGCAATTTGAGTGGTGTAGTGTTAGTGTTGATTGTTTTGGATTTATGAGACACTCTGTGTTGTTTTCCTTTATAACATGAGAACAATGATTAGAGCAATGAAATTCTTTCTTTGGTAATCCAATGACTAAGTAATTTTTCACCAATTTATTCATGTTCTTCATGTTGGAATGGACAAGCCTTCTATGCCACAGTTGAGATTCATCTTCTGAAGTTTAGACAGCAGGCATGTCTCATGATTTGTGAGTGTGGTGTTGTTCATATCCAAGATATATGTGTTGCCTTTTCTTGATGCTTTAAGAAGGATCCAGTCTGCTGGAACTGTAAAACCTGGCTTAAGAATGTAACAGTTAGTGTTATCAAATAGTGTTAAATAGTTTTGATCACAAATTTGGAAAACACTAAGTAAATTATACTGCAAATTTTCACAGTAATTTACTTTTTCAAATGTTAAAACACCATTAGTTACCATTCCCTCCCCAATAATTTTACCTCCCTTCTTATCCCCACCAAATGCCACATAAGAGGCATGTTTATGTTTGAAGTCATGGAGAAGTGCACAGTTGCCTATCATATGTCTGGAACAACCACTGTTAACATACCACTTGTTGTCAGCTCTCTATGATTGTTCCTGCACACAAAAAGAAATAAGTTAGAATTGACAATCCAAGGCTTAATTGTCTTGGATTTGCCAGATGTGTCAACAATAGTTACTCCTTCATGAATTAATCTTGAAGTTTCAGTATTAGTTGTTTCTTTTTGATTTGATGGTGGTGAGGATGATTCTGTTGAAGATGAGTCAGGTTTCTGGATGTCTTCATGCTTGTCTGAGTCTTTCTTCAACGTGGCTTGTTTTGGTTGGTATTTTAACTTTGAAGAGGATCCTGTGGTTTTGAAAGTTTCTTCATCTTTCAGCTTTGATTGAGACACAGGAGTTCCTTTTGCAAAGTTGTCAAAGAAACCATCAACTACTTCAGTCTGTTTATCAGACAGATCCACCTTTTATGAGGTGTCTTAGCCTGTGTTGGTGTTTTCTTCTTCAAAGTCTTGTCTCAACAGATGATCCTTTCTTTGACTTTTGTTGATCTTTCTGAACTGTCTCTTTGTCACTTACTGAGGATTGAGAATCTGATTCGGATGATGTATCTTGTGACTTCTTTTTGCTCTTTTTCTTGTTCTTCTTATTAAAATAACATTCCTGAGTTGAATGGTTATTTTGTCACATATGGCACAGTGTTTGTTGAAGTAACAATCAACAGTCATGTGATTGTTCATATTGCAAATGGAACAATAGCTGCTGAAATAGCATTCATCAGTATTGTGATTCTTCATATCACACCATTTGCAATATTTTTCTGAATTTTCTTCAGATTCAGCCTTCTTTTTATTGTTCTTTTTCTCACTTGCTGAAGCATCAGTTGATTTCTTCTTGTTTTTGTTTGGAGCATCATCAGTTGTTGCTTGTTTGCCTTTGGCTGCCATTTGTTGCTTGATATTCACCTTTTTCTGTGCATGTTGTTGGTCTCTTTTTACCTCGTCCGCAGAATCTGTTTCTCTCTTCCGTTGCTTTTCTGCGGATTCAGTAGTTTTTGTCTTCCGCAGATGATCTACGGACTTGGTTATTTTGGCTTTCCGCAGATGTTCTACGGATTCTTCTGATTTCTTTTTGCGCTGATCTTCAACACTTGAATTTTTCTTTTGCTTTGTTGAAGTTTGTTTCTTTCCTTTATCTGAAGACAAAGGTATCTCAGCACTTGATCCGCAGCTATCAACTTTGTGAAGGTTCAGTTCTTGAAGTCCTTCATTCAGTTCAGCAATCCTCTTGCAATAGTCTTCAGCATGTTTCGTTGCTTTGGAGGGTACTGCAACTTTGATTCTTCAAGAACTCGCGGAAGACCAGTTTCAACTTGAACATTCTTACCAATGTTCAGTTGATCAGTATCATGTTCATCAGAATCATCCAAGTCATCATATTTATCAAAATCTGATTCATTATGTTTAAGTGATTCTGATTCAGTAGATTCAGTTTCACTATCTCAGTTCATTATTGTTTGTATGACTGTTTTTGATGTCAATTTTGGTGCTTTGCACAAAATGATTTGACAAATTGTTAGTCATTGTTTCAGGTAAAGGTGTGTAGTTGTCATTAATAGGTGGTGCAACAGCATTATAACCCAACCCGGACCTGTTCTTTGATTCAATATGAGAGTTTAGCAACTTCTCATATTGATGAGATGATAATTGAAACTTCTGAAGTTTCACTTCAGTGGATGCATGATCAGCCATGGATTTTGTTAAGGAAGTGGTCAGATGCTCAACTTGGGCTTTTAGGCTGTAGTTTTTAGAAACATATTTTTCTAAATCTTTTTGTAAAGAACTGATTTTGATTTGATATATTTTTGTTCTCTTAAGTGTGATTCATTCAAAATCATAGTTTCCTTTACTTTATCAGCCAATTGTTGAGCATGGACTCTATATCGTTCAACTTCCTCAACACAGGATGATGAACATAACCTGTCTTTTACCTCTCTGGCCATAGGAGGAACTTTGTTTTCCATATGCGCCATTAATGCTTGATTCTCCTCTATCACTTCCTTCTCATACAAACTCCAGTCACATGTTCCATCTTGAAGATGATCAGCCCTGACTCCTTAGGATTGCTTGGTCCTGCTGATGTATTTGTGGCTGGTGGGGATGTTAGCTGAGGTTGTCTATGCAGAGATCTTTGAGAGGTTGATTGCTGATTCTGATATTGTTGTTGCTGCTGATTTTGTTGCTGCTGATGCTGATACTGCGGAGATGATTGTTGGTTGCATTCTCTAGAGAGTGACCGTAGAGATTGCACTTGAAACATCTGACTTTTGACTTATCAACACAATCTTTGATGTTTTGCTTGCTGCTGCCAGATTTTTATTTCTCCAAAGATATTGCTTAGCTCTGTAAGCAATCATTGCCATCTGCCATTGTAGATCCATCTCTTCTACTACATCAGGAGGGAGTTCCTCCAAGTCTTGCTGACAGATGTTTGCTGATGTAAGTGAACTTCCAAGATATGCTTGAAAGCTAGAACTAAAAGCTGCAAAGGCTGCTTTTTGTTCTTCAGAATCCAATATCACAGTTATTGGTTCTGACTGTTTGTTCTGTTGAGAAGAGTTTGCAGTTGCTGATGTCTCTCTTTTCTCTGCAGATCTTCCCTTTTCCTTTTGATTTTTACTTTGAGATGATTTCTTAGTGGGTTTGGATGCATAAAAACTTACTTCTTCTTCATCATCACTCAAAGTACAAGAGTTATCACCTTCATTATTAGAGATAAATGCACTTCCAGCATTTTTGGTTCCTTGAAGTGATAAGGTGAGACATGAGTTCTCACACTCTTGTTTCTTGACTGTTCATCCAGTTCAAGTGCTTCAACCTTAGCAACCAATGTATCTAGACAGTTGTCTTGAGATCTATGGTGTTCTTGAACATGGAGACTGTTTGCTTCCAACTTTCAGGCAAAGTGTGGAGCATCTTCTTGTTCAGTTCCTCAGTAGTATATTTTAACTCCAAGATGTTCATCTCAGTAACAAGTTGCATAAATCTATGGAGTTGCTGAGGAATTGATTCACCCTCAATATGATGAAAAGTTTCATATTGTGATCTAAGGGTGTCTTTCCTTATGCTTCTGATCTCATCACTCCCTTCACAGAGAGTGTGAAGTATCTTCCACAGGGAATTTGCTGTTTTGTAATTCTCGCACCTGATCAAGATTTCTTCTGGCAAAGCCATACTAAGCAAGCTGTATGCTTTAATATCGACTTTGACCTTCTTGACATCATCAGGTGGCAAGTCCTTAGTGCTGATTGGCTGATTCTTGTCATTATAATCCGGCCCAAGTGTGGGTGGAATATAAGGACCTTGAGTGATGGACTCCCACAAGTCGAATCTGTGTAGTTCACATGATTCCTGAACTTGATCTTCCAGGATTTAAAATCAGCTTTGGTTTCCAACTTTGGCGGTTGATAAGATCCTCCACCAAAAGTACTCATGTTTAATGCAAACGGATGAATCAAAACTTAAATGCTAAAATTGACAATCTATCAAAGACGCAGATCTAGTATTCAATTGATTTGAATATAGATCTAAATCAAACAAGCAATGAGAGAGTGCTTGCTGAATGACCAGTCGTTGATTGAATTGTTTGAAAATCAATTAAACAATTTTAATACTGATAGATCAATTGATCTAAATCAATGAGCACCAAGGCTCTGATACCACCTGTGAATCCAAGGATCGCAATTCAGGAATTATCAGTATTAAAATAAATCAATTTAATGATCGCGGAATTATCACTAATTGACGTTTAATTGGTTTAATGATTAATGATGAACACAACCACAGAAACACAATAAATGCAAAATCAATAATTATTCAAACGTATTTCATTAACTATAAAGTAATGATTACAAAAGAATAATAATGAATGACTATGAACAACGAATTCTGTGAATCGAATAATGTTTGATGTGACGGCGGCTAGGGTTGCACAATGATGTAACTCGACAGCCGTAATATTGATTGATTGTGTTCTCCGAGATGTGAAACCTAGGACTCATATTTATAGATGATTTGAGTCGGCTAAGGAAACACCGATCTCTCGGGATTTGTTATTGATTGTGTTGACTTGTTTGACTTCTTGATAGTTGCAATCGCACAAGTATAATGATCTTCCGCAGGAGTCTTGTCGTCCGCAGAACTTTTGTTCTTCCGTAGATGAATTGGTCTTCCGTAGAAGAGTTGTTCTTCCGTAGGAAATCCTTCTTCCGTAGGAGTCTTCACTTCACGGTACTTGATCATCCACAGGAACATGCACTTGGTCATTTTGTCTTGTAAGAAACATATCTACGGATTAACAAAAATGTTCATCCGTAGATGTTTCTTACACTTGGTCAATTCCAGGAATCCGTCCAAGTATTGTTGTTTTCCCTGTCAAGTCACAAATCAACACACATATATATGGGGTTATCCTATAGATTCAAAGCACATATATATATATTTTGACTGTTACAAATATTAATTACAAGACTTGATACAAGTACTAAGCCTATACAAAATGATCTAGCCCTATACAATCTATACAATCCAACAACAATTAACTACTATAGAATCAAATAATGGAACCTGACAATTAAGAAATCAGGTAGTATCCATAGGCCATTAGTTGTGTCATGTATGAATCCATGAGTCATCGCTCCTTTAATATTACTTAAGTAAACATTCAAAGAATAAATATACATATACGAGTAAAGTTTAGAATTGAGCAAACCTTCGGCAAGTATTTCTCCACAGATTTGCATTGTTTCAAGAGCAACTCCAAGATTTGCAACTGATAAGATACCGACAAACATGATGAATATGAAACATAAATAACATCATGAATTGTTTCATTTCTTATAGAAATGATGAAAAATCTTGAATTGAAACAATTTAAGCTTCTTTTTAGTTTTAGTTATTTGTTAAAAATCAGACCCATACCCACCTATGCGTGGAAAATACTCAAATAGAAATTCTTTTTAAACTTTTTGTCATATTTTGACTTTCAAATGTCAAATACATATCTAACAAAAATGATTATAGTAGAAGAGCAATACCTGATTGTCAGGATCTTTCAACAAAGTAATGATTTCTGAAACAACCAAATTGCAAACATCACAGCTGTTTTCTGAAAATTCCTGAGCGTAAGCAACAACTTCATTGCAAAGGTTGACTTTTCCGCAAAATTCTTCAGGTTGGATGGTGGCGATCTCACGGAAGAAAAGAGGAGCGTAGTAATCTACTAAAGTAATGCACTGCACAGGTTCAAAACCAAAAAAATACAAACTTTTAATCCATAAAAGATGCTAAACTTTTCGAGATTTAAGCATTTCTTTGCAAAAACAACAATCAAAATAATTTACACCCAAAACAGACCATAGGATCACCAAAGATGTGTACTTTATGCAAGTGTTTCATGTGACTTACTCAAAACCCAATCTTTTCTATACAAAACCAATCCTTAAGATTCAGAAGTGTATTCAAATCGCTTATACCTTCTAAATCAATTTATTTAAAAACACATATTATTATTGTAATACTATACACTTTGTAATGGTAACACTTTATATATTTATACAATTCAAATAAGAACAATAAGACCGGCGGTTTTGACTCGTTACACGATGCACCCGACCCACCCATTTTGCCACGTTTAAAAGATATTTGAAAAACAAACCTGCTGCTTCAATGAATGTAGCTTGGAGCAAGATTCATGAAGAAACAAAATAATTTCCTGTTGGGTTTTGTTTTGTTCAAGATACATAAGAGCTTCACTGGTATATTCTTCACACAAAGTGCACAATTGGTCATTTTTAACCATGTTTCCCAAAACTCCAATTCTCTTCTCAGCCTTTGATCGCAAAACTACAAGGGTAAAAAATATATTATTTTTAAATATCTTGGAAAAGATTCACCTTACTTCATTCGTATTCGTTTTTGGTAAAACGAAAAAGGGGGCAATTTTCAAAATATATCTTTCTAAAAGCTCAAAATTTCATATGTATCATATCTAACCTTTCAAAATACTGAGATTATCATATAAGCCCAAATAATAGTAAATAAAAGAACATTAGTCACAGCGCGTTGTTTTACAAATAAATGAAAAACATTACATGCTAAGAATCCAAGATGATTCACATCAATAACATTGTTTTCCTAATTGTTAAGTCAATGAAACAAACTGTTATAAGCAATAGATTTGATCTTATTTATTATGAAATGGATAGATATGATATTACTAATGGTTCAGAGAGTATGTATGATACTATTAATTAGAAGGATATTGTGACATTAGGCCAAAAGAACGGGAGTAAAGTTCTCAAATTAGAAATTACCAGAATGGGAACAAAAGTATCAAATTAGGCTAAAAGGGGTAAGTAGATACTTTTAGTACACACTTAGATAATCAGTTGTGTTGCAGCCTGTATGAAACTATTTATTTGACCCCTAGATAATCAGACAATCAGAACCAAAATCTGTTTATCCAACATTAACAAATTATTACTGCAACCACAAGTCGTGACAATCAATACTAAAATGCAAATCCACAAATCCATTAAGTCAAAAGACTTCATTAAAAACAATTAAATCTTCTATTCATTAAACATGCAGTTAAATTGGGAACCATAGAAATGAGTAATTTTTCAATTAAATCTTCTATACTGCAAAATTATAAAAATATCAAAATTGATTACATAAAAAATATCTGAAATTGCAGAAACCTTGCTTCTCAAGGTCTCAGTCAAATCCCGAGCATCACATGCCAAGCTGGCAGCCAGCAAGAAAACAAAGATGATCCAACACTTTTACCCATTGTGCCTGAAGTGGATCACAATTAATAATGATATTTGAATTAGAAAGTGAATTAAAATCATAAATTAGCTTCAATAGATGTTCTACGATAAGTTACTGAAACATACTGTATTAATCACAAGAAAGTTGTCTAACTATTTGACTGTTTAATAAGTTCTCAAGATGAAAATCATGCACATCAAATCCACATAAACAACACATATAAAGATATTAAATAAACAAACAATCTATCGTAAATTTGATTTTGAAAGGTGCTATGATACAGCTTGAAAGATCAAAATCAGATTTCTCGAAGACATTCAATCAACAAATATAGCAGAAGAGTAGATAAAAAAATTAATTCACAAGCGATCGACTAATTGCTAGAGATAATAAAGTTAAACAACACTAAAATATCAAAATTACTACAAACCCACATGAAAAAGCTTACATAATCTGCACAAACTGTATTCAAGAACCAAAATCATGAAATTAGAAGCAAAAGGGGGTAATATTCTAACCCTAGCGTAAGTTATTAATCACCCTTTTCCTTAAAGATCACAACTTTGATCATAACTCTGCATCCGCCCCAAATCCACCTCCGACAACTCATCCAGCGCCGGATCAAACACCTCCTCCTTCACCTTCTTCTTTCCCCCTCCTTCCACTCTTCATCCTCCATCTATTCATCCGATATCAGAAAACCGTACCTGAGATAGCGCGACACAAGGTTGATAAATCCAGATTTCTCACTATCACTACAACAGGTTCAACATTAACAACAAAATCAACTTCAGATCCACAAATAACACAGATACAAAAACAACCGGGGAGGCTAAGGATGAGGCGGGGCCGACACCGGCTCAACCATCGACGCTACCACCATCAAACTAATCCGTGTGAACACCATCGTAAAGGTCAACCACCGACACCATGGCGAGATGAGTCGGAGCAGGAGATGAGATGCAACTCCCGATGCGTGCAACAAAAACGAAATACAAACTTGTCGGAGCACTACCGGAGAGAACCAGAGGCAAAAGAGGAGCCGGAGGACAGAAGGATCGCCAGATCTCCGCCATCGAACCGTGAATGAGAGGTGCTGCGAACCGTGGATGAGAGGTGCTGTGAAGATGGATAAGAAATTGGGTAAGGGGATTAGGGTTATATTTGTACTGAGGTGTGGAGGTCGGTGGTACTGTAGCCACAGACATAAGGGATTAATATGTATATATAATAGATAGAGAGAGCTAAATTACATAACTACCCTTTTAATAAAAACAAATACAATTAAATAGAAAAAAATATGATTGGTGGATATTAGCTTTTATAATTTTTAATTATAAAGTTGGTTTTCATTTAATCTCTCCCATATATATATATATATATATATATATATATATATATATATATATATATATATAATTTTATTTAATCTCTCCCATATATATATATATATATATATATATATATATATTACGTATTTATGCATTTCACTAAAAGACTTCAAACAAACAAAGAATGTAAAGAAATCATAAATAACATTATAGTGTGAAAACTCACCCTCTTCATCCACAAATAACATAGGCCAACCCAGTTGATCGTTCTGCAGGTTGTTAATAATTCGAGAAATCATCGCATATCAGTGATAATCCAAGTTTCATACTTCGTCGACGAAAGAATCACATTGCCGATGGATCAATGAAGGCTACATCAGTTATAATTCCGGTCAATCTATGTTCTTAAATAACATAAATTTTTATATTACATTTCGGCAACACAAATACCTAAACAAACAAACAAACAAACATACCCAGTGTATCCCGCTGAAGAGCAGGGTCTGGGAGGGGTATATGGTGGCAAGTCTTTCCTCTATCTTGAAACAAACAAACACAAATACCTAGTAAATCTAAAAAATATATTTATTTCTAGAAACTAGCATAAATAAACTATAGATCAAAAATATGTATTTGTAATATAAATGAGTATGATATTATTATTTTACACAAATAATAAACATCAAAATAACTAATCACGAAGAGAGCAAGGCGTACCATGTTGTGATGCGCATCCAAATCATCTTTGAAATTTCTTTATCTCTGGTTTTCTATTGTCGTGCAAATCCCTCGGGTGAGGTAGCCTACACATGTTAAACAAATTAACAATTATTAATTAGTTAGTAAATATATAATTACAAATACACCAAGTTAATGATTATTAGTTACATACATATGCGCTTAGAGTAAGGATGTTCGATCTCTCGGCACTAGGCATCTTGGCCTCAAAGATACACCCCTTCTTCCGGCATCCATCACTTTGCTCCCAAAATTCGCTTGAATCATCATGTGCCATGCCGAAAAGTGACACATCTTCTTATCGTCTTTAATAGTCTCCTTGACTAAACAAAATAAAAGCTTTAGTTTTATTAGAAAAAGACATGTACTTACAGAAAAGAATTGTTTATGATGATCTTACATAATATCACGTGCCTTCTAATAAGGCCACATATGCTAACTTATCACCGGATCCCTCTTGGTGCGAGTCCTCACGAACACCAGTTCCAACAAGAACTATAAGGATATGCTTGTTAATATTAAGAGTAAAGTACACGATTCATCCTTTATTTATATAGTTAATATGGATTAGGTCTTTAATCTTTAATAAATACATATAAGATCCTTTAGTTTAATGGTTTATAGCAAATAAGTCCTTTACACTAACTGTCTTTAGTTAGGGGTTGTTTGCATTGTTTATGACCGATTTTATGGTTTTTATATCAACCATGAGTTAAACCGTTAGTAAGGGTGTTTAATTTTGTAAAACAAGATCGAACCATTTTCCTTTAACTTTAGTTTCAGTTCTTTAAGACTTTAGACCTTGGCTAAGTGGCTTAACGCGCTACTTTTTCTATCCCGTCGCTCCTAGCGAAAGTTAAACCAAACCAAACCAAATCCTTACAAATGATTAGGGCTTAGATTATAGAGTACAATTTGTATATTTTTTACTATCAAGTAATTAATAACCTTTGAGTTGCCACACAAGATTGAAAACTTATTGCTTGTCTAGTCTATAAATTTACCTATTTTTACACTCATCAAGAATGATACAAGAATTTTTTGTTGATTTCATTCATATAAAAGTATAGTAATAATTTAGACAACTAAACTATTTAAGCTACAAATAAGATAACATTTCAAATCTATTTTAATTGGTAGCTTGCAATATTAGGTCATGGTAAATCACCATGATTAGCTGGTTCAGTTTAAAGGAAATTATTGGCGATAAACCCAGTCGAATTAGAAAATTACATAGTCCGGCGCATAACTATCCGATCCAATTAATTTACAAACAATATTTGGGTGAAACGAGAAGCCAAACTATTCAATACGTTGACAAATAGAACTTTAAAAAAAACGACCATGAAACAAGATTGAAGACCGGTTAGGATGGTTTTACGGATTTTAAACCGCACAATGAACCATTAAATATAAAAATAATAAAAACCTCATGTGCATTGCACATTAATGGATATAACGATAAATCCAACGACAGTTAGTATAAGGGAAGTATTGGTTACAAATCATTAAAATAAAGGATGTCCAATGTAGTTAGTGAAGATTAATGGCCTAATACATAATTACCTATATACATAACGAATGGATAACGTAATTTACTCTAATGATGATGACTATGACGTGACGACAAGGGCCACAATGACGATGATGACAACAACAATGAAGACGACGGCGATGACAACAATGAGGATGATGATGACGACAACGATGCCGATAACGATGACGACGCCAACGGCAATAGCAACTAATAATAACAAAGATAATAACATTACTCACGATTGTCATTCGATGGTGAGAATGGTATTGAAACACCCCCCCCCCCCGTGTCATGAAGACGGCCCCTTACGTCATTTTTTAGTTTGCTCGGGCCGTCTCGCTTTTCACTCTTCAATGTTTAACACCTTTCACAAAAATGATAATTTAGTATAGTATGATATGAATCTATTAAAGTATATTTTAATTTGTTAGGTATTATTGATCATGTCATTCCAATCTTTCGTGCTAATCCATTGCCAATTAAATGCACGGGTTGCCTCAAAGCCCGAAGACAAGAACTCAAAACCCTCCTATCGTCCATATGATTTTTTGACGAACATATGATTATTTGAAATTTGTATATTTAACATACATTAATATATATACAAAAGAGTGTACATAGTGTTGGGCTTATCTCCCCTTTTGCACAAGGTCCAATGAGGGATTAGATCGACTCATGAACATTACCATAAACTTTATTTCAGAGACTGTTTCCTATTGCTTAAATCCATAGTAATAAACTAGTAATTATTGATTGCTTAAAGGTGTGTCTTGTATTAACACATAGTAATAAACTAGGTTTTCTACCCATCACGCATTGCCGCAACATTATACGTGACGTGATAAATTATAGATTACAATCAACCCGACTTGTTTTCGAACTAACTTTACATCAACACCTACAGTGACTTGAATTTATAACATTGAACCAAAACATTTAATATTTGACATGATTCTTTTCCAAACAAAACTAATATCGAAACATAGACTTACAATCGCTCCGACCGTTTTCGAACCAAATTGCAAACGTATGGTAAATGAAAACATATTATATTGACCTGATGTGTTTCTAAACAAACCAATGCCAAACATAGTCCAACTCAAAATCTACATTAAAATAAGAACGAAAACGTTTTATATTTGACCCAACTAATTTATGAACAAAATTTACGTCAAAACATAGACGTATGTCGAAATGTAGACAATCTTAAAGTGTATAGATTTAAGCTTGGAAACATTTATATTTGACCCGTGTCGTTTCAAATAACGTTTAAATGTAGACGGACTTAAATTAATATTGCACATGAGTAAACTCGAAACTTTAGAAAACTTAAGGGGGTTAAAAGTGACATTTTATAAAGTTTTTAAAAAGCACCAAGGGCTAAAAATATAAAGATTAAAAATAGGAGGGGAACAAAGGCCGGTGGAAAACCCACCGACCTTTCTTTTTAAGTTATAGTAATATCTATACTGTATAATTATATATATATACATATATATATATATATATACACATAGGGTTTGATTCTAATGAGAACCTTTAGTTTGTGTAAGAACCCATTAACCTTATTTGGTCCATTGATTTATTTTAGAAGACTAGAGATCATGCCATGTGTCCATTAATTTTTTTAATAAAAAAGGGTAATATAGTCATTTAACTAACCTAGAAAAATTCAGATTGAATATGGTAGTGACAAGTGTCACTACCTAACTTTCTCTTTCCTCACATATATTTTCTTTTATATAAAATTAACTCTACATCCAACTTTTTTATACATTCATAACCTTTTTATACTATATTATATTTTTATAAAAATTATATCGTTAAACTCGTATCATTTTTCTCGTTAATTCCCATATAGTCTTGACATATTTTTGTGACATCACTGTAACTAGCATGTGCAACACCTAAGAATATTTAAAACTAAATGTTACACCACTATAACAAAACTACACCACTGTAATATTACTGCTTTTACAATGTAAATCATTGTAAACTGTTTACTAATACATCTTGTAATTCACCTCATAATTATAATTCCCATGTCATCTTGCAAACGATATTAGACCATATAATCTTGCACTACTTTACTAAAATTTTACACCCAATATTACACAACTACAACTAACAGTAACAACCTCATTATGACAACCTAACCAACAAAGGACATTACACCATGTAACTACAACACTGTAGTGAACAAATTACAACAAAACCAATGTGTAAACCATTACGACAACCTCACATATATTTTTTTATATAAAATTAACTCTACATTTAACATTTTATACATTCATAACTTTTTGTACAATGTAAATAATTGTAAACCAATATGTAAAACACTTACACTATTGTTGCACCACAGTAACAAAAACTTACTCCTAATATTACACCACTGCAACTATTAATAACGTTGCAAATACAACAATCTAACAAACAAACGACATTACACAATGTAACTACATAAGTGTAATGAAATTTGAGCACTATAATTAAACTAAAAAAATATTACAGCATTGTAACAAAATTAAATAATAACAAAACACCACTATAATTACACGATTATAACAAAATTAAACAATAAAAAACTAAACCACTGTTACAAAAAAAATACCACTATAATTACAGTACTGTAGCGAAATTATACCAATAAAGTTTTTTCAATGTAAACCAATATAAACTAAGAAAAGCAACATTTTGTCTAATGTGTCTTCTTCTACTCTGTAAACATGCCTGGAAGCATCTAAATCATTTGTAAACATGCCTAGTCAAACAGATGGCAACCCAACAACCAACAGGGGAACAACATGAACCACAATGACTAATTTGGTAAATTTGCTAAATCAAACAGGGAACAACATGAACCACAATATTGCATAAATGTAACCAGAAAAACTAAAAAATAGAAGCAGAAATCTAGTTCTTCTTCACACTTGATAGAAGCATAAATTAACTTAAACACAGTAAATCAAACTACAATCAAACATAGAAACTAAAAAAACAAATAGAGAGCCTGATTGAAACAAAAAACAGTGTGCACAACATGAAAGGATTAAGTGACTAATCATAAGGATGAACCTCATCAAATGCAATCAAGATATTTACGATTTCATAAAACCTAACAGTCGGATATTCAGATGAAAATGCTACGCAAAATTCAAAACTTTTTGACAAAATTGAACCGTAGAAACAACATACCAGTGATTTTTTGTTAATAGACAAAAAATATCACATGTACTTCGGTTTAAATCAATGAAGAAGAATCGATAGTTGCAGATCTACAGTTCTAAACACTGAGGAAGGTCGATGGTTGCAGATCTGCTAAGTTGTGGAACTGCTATGATGTGAAGCTGCGAAAGAACCTGTTACCTGGCCGAAATTGGACGTCGGATACTCAGGAGCAGGTCGCCGGAGAGCTAGGCTAGTCGCAGGGCGTCGGTCGGAAGCTGGGTTGTGGCTAAGGGACTTCAATCGTGAAGGGGCAGGGCCGCAGGGGCAGGTCGGAGTCTCGGAGAGGCGAGCAAGTCGTCGTAGGGGTGGGGGAGTCCAGGCGAGCAGGTGCAGCTCGCCGCCTCGCCGGAGAGCCGAGCAAGTTACCGGAGTTTCAGGCGGGCGAGGGGAGACGGGCAGCTGAACGATGTGGTGGTATATGTGTGTTGGGTATACATAGACAGAGAAACTGACACAAAGTACAAAAAGTACCAAAACAACAAATTACCTAAATACCCTTAATCAAATCTCAACCCTTCATATGGCATCTAGATTTTTAATATAAAATCAGTGGTTGTGGTTGGGTTAAAGGGTTCTCACACTTACTTAGGGTTTTCATATGAACCCAATCCTATATACATATATACATATATATATATGTATACATATATATATATATATGTATATGTATATATATACGTATATATATACGTATATATATATATACGTATATATATATGTATATGTATATAGGGGAGGGTTCCAATGAAAACCATGTTATAATTGAAAACTAAAAAATCATTTATTCACCATTGATCTTTTTGATCTATGGTTGAGATTAATTAATGGTATTTTAGTAATTAAATGGAAGATTATGAGTGTTTAAATAGATATTAAGGGTAAAATAGGAAGAATATAAAATAATTAACTTCCTAAATTTACTCACATCTTCCCTATTTCTCTCACCTCTCACCTCTTTCTTATATTTAAATAATCAAATATATTATTTTTATACTTTGGATTGAAAAATTAGATAATCATTGTTTATCTAAAATAAAATACAATTAAACTAAAAAATATGGCTGGTTATACATGCATCACACTGTGTTACGTATGCGTAACATTGTGTGTTACGTATATGTAACATTGTCATACATATGTGTAAAATAGATACACGTAACAGTGGTACATATACGTAACAACAAAGTTACGTATATGTAGCAATAATGATCATACATGTGATTATGATAAAACTTTAAATCTTCATTTTCTTCCTGTTCATTATGTTTTATTGTTTTTTTGTGCGTCGTCCTTACATATATGTACCCCAAATGTTTTCATAAAAGTAAATCCTTTGTATTAACCATTATCTTCCTCGATTCATCATTTTTACCCCCGCATACTTCTTTCACATCCAATTCATTGCTATATTGCATGATACGTATGTATAATCAAGGAAATCAATAAAGAATACATGTAAAAGAAAAGTTACATTCAGCTACGCAACAAAACCATTACGTATACGTAATCGTAGTGTTTATCTTCCACATTGTGTTCTTTGTCATCATCATCTTCTTCGCGTTTTCACTTTGTTCTTCATTATATTCATCTTCTTTTTCGATCAATATAATTCTTACATTGTGTGATACATATAATATTATCATGAAAATAGAGAAAGAAAAGACGTAGAAGCAAAAGTTAACTTCGGTAGTGGTACATATATGTCACAGAAGTGTTACGTATATGTAACACTAGTGTATGTCTATTAACTGTGTTCTTCATCGTCGTCTTCGCCAATGATCATAATCTTCTTTTATGCTTACTCATATTTGACCCAAAATTAACACCATTCATAAATATGAGCAATTGATGAATATATTATTGTGCAATTGATGAATATAATGAAACTTATAAGAACCAGATGTGTATCCTACAAAACTTATTATAAAAAGTGTTTCAGCACATTTGGTACGTATATGAACAATGTTGAAAAACCATCAAGTTCATATGTTTTGACTTATTATTTTACATATATGCACCACTGTTTGTAAAAACTCCACAACATCATATGTGGCTCCAATGAAAATGAAAATATATGTATGTATACGTACATATATGTACCACTGTTTGTAGTAACTCTACATCATCATTTGTGTAAGACTACAAGTGGTACATATATGTACACTTTTCATAAGGTCAAAAATGCTCGTTTATTATTACATTTTTTACATTTAGTTACAGCTGATTGTCAAGTGGATGGTTTTTATTGCAATCAACATCAATGGCGTTATCTGCATCATCATACAACACATTATTGTTAAAACACACTTGTTTGATACATATATGTACATTACTAACATAAAATTATATAAAAAATATATATACACATCAACCATCAAGTATAACAAAATATGTTAAACAATTTTTTCTATTTAAATTGTACTATTTCAAAACTATAATATACAAAAAAAAACTTCGTCTGCAACTTTATTTACTAAGCATTGGTACATAGACAACAAAAATCATACAAATAAAACGTGAACACAATGTACATTCAAAATAACACAATCATTAATAAATTAAAAACTTTACCAGCAACTAAACTATTAAAGCAATAAGGCAAAGGGACTACATCTGGAACAAGATGTGAGAGTAAGCTGCATCTGGAAGTAATAGCGAGAGCAAGCTGTATCTGGAACTCCTCCTCGAAGAAACTAGAATCAACGGTGGAGGCGTTTGAATAGTCGTTGATACTCTAACCGGAGGAGGACAAAATGCCTTCGGTTCAACGATCGGTGACATAGGTTGAAACGAAGAAGATAAGTTCGTCGGAGGAGGTGATCGTGATGACGTGTCGGCAGTGGTCAATCGGTTGGGGTTATCGGTGCAACCATCGCAGATCTATGAATTTCTATCCAAACTTTGAATTGATTTGAGATTCAATTTTTGAGATACATGAGTTTATGGATAATTTACAGAGGGTGAGAAAAAATAAGTGAATGATAGAGATATTTAAGGGATTTATATTTATCAAAATTAAAGGATGTTATAATTACTTAAGTACCCTTTTAAATAAATAAAAATGTTTTAATTTTAAAATTATATGATTGGTTTAACTTGGTTTTCATGGTTTTTAATTATAAGTGTGGTTTTCATTTGATCTCTCCTCTATGTATATATATATATATACATCTATATGTATATATATGTATATATGTGTATATATATGTATATATGTATATATATATATGTGTGCATATATGTATATATGTATATATATATATATATATATATATGTATGTATGTAGGGGATGGTTCTAATGAAAACCACCTTATAATTAAAAACCATAAAAACCAAAATCTAACCATTAATCATATTTAATCAAGGGCTAATATCACTAGTGGCATGATTGTAATTCTTGTGAAGTTTTTAAGACAAGTTTTAATACAAAAGGGCATTTTAGGAAAAACAAAAAATAAATCTATTTAACTTTCCATAATTTTCGTTTCTCTTTCCTCTCTTTTAATTACTCTTTACTTTCTTAATTTTTACTTCTCTCTCTTCTCTCCTAATCCTCTTTTTTCCTAACTAGAATTAAAAGACCTGCTGAGTAAGTTTACTTTCCTAAATTTTACTTCTCTCTCTTCTCTCCTAATACAACGATGGTACATATGTGTACCAAATAATGTGAACGGTTGAGTGATGTATGATGAACATTTTTTACAGTAATAGAAGTTTATTAAGAGTCTAAAGACTTAATTAAGTTGAAAAATTTGGATAATACAACGATGGTACATATGTGTACATAGGATAATTGTTCAAAAATTTGGATAATACAACGATGGTACATATGATAATTGTTCAAAATAGTTTGGATAATACAACGATGGTACATATGTGTACCAAATAATGTGAACGGTTGAGTGATGTATGATAAATATTTTTTACAGTAATAGAAGTTTATTAAGAGTCTAAATGTGACAACCCGAATTTTTTTTTTTTTTTTTTCTTTTTCGGTTAATACTATCGCGAATTAATCCATTTTATTTTTTTAGTACAAGTAATAATAATAATAATAATAATAATAATAACAAAATTGTTTTATAAGATTAAAAGCTTAGGGGGTTAAAATAGAAATTTTAAAACTTGTTTTATAATGTTCCTGCATGAAATGTTAAGGGTACTAAACCACAGGGACCATTTGTGTAATTAACCAAACCCAAACCCCCTTCCCCCCGTGATTCCGGCCGACCCTCCGGCCACCGCCGGAGCGGCTCCGGCGACCCCTTTAAACGCCAAAATATCGCGTATTTGACCTAACAAAAGTTACCAACATCTTTAAGTGGATGACTCGAACGTAGGGCACCTCTCAATTTAATAAAACAAGTGCGAATTCCACTGAAACCGACCCACTTCGTTTTCGGCCAAACAAACGGCCCACGAACACCACTAAACACCGCAATAATGAAAATAAATTAACCAACACGATAGTTTATATATTCCTAAGCTAATAGCTCATTCAATTTGATCTGAAACAAACACCAACATAGAATTCGATCACCTCCTAACATCGCGACTGGTTCATCGTCTGTTCATCTCCAATTCATCATCACACTGGTATTTACACACACCCACACACTCGATTTCACTAGGGGAATAAAAGCCCTATGAATTCGATCGTTATCATAATCGATTGAGTATTCAATTTGGTCGATTACAGAACTAGGGTTCTTATGGGATCGGGGGTTAACTGCTGTTGTGTTTAAATGATTTGAAAACCGTGTTACATCGCGGCTGTATGCCATAGCTCACCGGTTCCACGCTCCCTTGCCATTCAGGAGGTCCCGGGTTCGAACCCGGGCACCCCCAACATTTTTTAAAAGGCTTTTTCAACCTTTTAAAAATACAAAAAAATTTCTAAAATTTATAAAAATCATTTTTGTAAACTTTGTTTATTTTTAAATCGTCAAACAATTTTCTGCAAATTTTCTCTAAATTTTAATATTTATAAAACATTATAAAACAAGTTATTTTTGGATATTTTCATGTAAAATGGACTTTAAATTATGGTTTAAATCAATATATTATTATTAGTCCAAATGATACTTTTAATTATAGTTTAATCCTGTTATTTAGAATAATTACAGAAATGATTTACACTTTACATTTAAGTTACCCGTTCTTATAAATACTTCAACTACGTGAAATTATTTAAACGAAATAATATTTTTCATGGGATTAAACTTCAACTATTAAAATTAAAAACCCCAAATTCTTATCGAAACCCTAGTTCGCGTATAATCGTTAAACCTTATTAACAACCTAAATCTTAAAGTATATATATATATATATATATATATATATATATATATGTTTAGGTACTTCGTGAAGGCGTTCGTTGGAACATCAATTATTATCTTATTCAATCATCGTATATACATACGCCAAGTGAGTTTACAGCCCCACTTTTACTTTATACTATTTTTGGGGGAGAGAAACATGCTGTTTTCATAAACGTTACATTATATTGAATTGATTGTGATACTGCATATACATGATACTATGTTCGTATACTTTTCATTCGGTCCGTTACTACGCAAGTAGAAACGTGGAAACAATTTCATTCGGTCCGTTACTACGCAAGTAGAAACGTGGAAACAATTTCATTTTCGTTGATCAGTATTATTGTAATATCACCGGTTTACTAGTGTGATACCACTAAAGTCCTCACTCTCGAACCGTTAATGTATGTAGTATAGCGAGGTAATTCTGAGTAGATCTACTGGGTTTGACAAACCCCACCGGGCTAGTCGCGCTAGCACAACGTTCGTCAAACGGGTGTTTAATTGACCTAAGTTCTGTTGCTGTGACCTGGTATTCATAGCCGAGGCGTTCAGTTTCGATTGTCAGCTTCGGTTCGAACTTCATACACTGAGTAACTGGTTTAGTAGACTAGCTACCTACTGATATTACTTTGTTTACTGTATTGGTTTACTTTATGTTCTGTTTATCAAAACCTGTGAACTCACCAACCTTGTGTTGACACTTTAGCATGTTTCTTTCAGGTTCACAAGACGCGCACGATTAGGAGCATTCACTCATGCATTTATTATCTCACGTGGCTTATTTAATATTTTTCAGTAACTTTCATTTATTCGGTTTGCGCGTGTTGCGCTATTTAAACAATTAAGATTTACTATGCTTCCGCAACTTCTGTTATGTTACTTTAAAAACTTGGTCTTCGGTAATATTAAACTTCAAAAAATGAATTATGTTTTACAATTAACGTGTCGTTTGGTGTAACTAGTGGCTGAGATCCTGGAAGTCACACGCCTAACGGTAATACTCCGTTTGTGGAAATTTGAGGGTGTGACAGATTGGTATCAGAGCCATTGGTTATAGCGAACTAAATTGACATTGCATCTCATTTGCATTGCATTTAGACTATAGCCGTTGCCTTAGTTACACGCATATAGACACGTTTAGTTTTGTTAGTTGGTTTTGTTTTCATGCCTTACTAGTTTTTACCTGCTCAAGAACTGTTTGCTTTGGCGTCTTCCTGTAAGTGTTCGTCTACAGGGAGGGTGACTCACGGGAGGGTTTGAGTGCCTAATTCAAGTGATTTCAAACTCCAAAACCTCGATTGTTATTAATGGTTTCAAAGTCTCGTCAAAGTCTGTGTCTTACAACTTGAACACATGCAATGCTGGAAGAGTAAGATGCCTGTATCTCGGGGTGTTCTGTCTAGGCAAGGTATTCGCATATATCCAAATCAACCGATGGACCTGTTTACCTTACCTGGGAACCCTTGGGATGAGTATCTGCTTATAGGTACGCATGTCTTCAACAAAGTTGTGATTGACCTAATACTTTGATTAGTCAATGTACTCGCTTTGATTCTCGAATCAAACGAATACACTCGGAACTTCTAACATTGATGACCACTGTAAGATATGTTAGCCTGATAGGAGGAGCCGGGGTGATCATGCAAAGCAAATTACCATTACGGGTGCACACGTAATTGTAATTTGTCGTGCATGCTAAGTCCGGTGAATTTGGTCGGGTGGTAACATTGTAGTCAGTATAAGTCATCATTCCTACACGTTGAGCAAGAAAGCCTCGGTTCTCATAGAACATAACCAATGATGTGGAAACTATTTATCAGTTCTACTTGTAGGAATGCTCACACTTACCTTGAATTTGGACGAAATTCAAACCATGAAATTTGTGTTAATCCCTCAGATTCGGACTGATTCTCTACCTTGACTATTTCTTTAAAACTTTGAATTCCTTTTCCTTTTCATTCCAAGACAAAAGGTCTATTTTCATATGACTGATAGCTTTGATATTGGTAATGTAAAGAATGTCTGGAAGAGGACGTGGACGTGGAAGAGGTAACATCTCACTGACGCCTGCAGAATTGGCAGCAATAATCAACCATAGTATTACCGCAGCGTTGGCAAACCAGCCCCCTCCACAGCAGAATCCTATTGGACAACCGACTTGCACCTACAAGTCCTTTATGGACTGTAAACCTAACCCGTTCAATGGAACTGAGGGAGCGGTTAGGACTGCTCCGTTGGTTCGAAAAGCTAGAATCGGTGTTCGAAATCTGCAACTGCCCTGCTGGGAATAGAGTAAAATATGCTGCTGGCACACTGGATGGTGCTGCTCTGAGCTGGTGGAACACACAAGTTCAGATGCTGGGCGTTGAAGCTGCAAACGCCACAACATGGGTAGAATTCAAGAATCTGCTGAAAGAGGAGTACTGTTCACGGGATGAAATACAAAAACTGGAAACCGAATTTTGGAACCTGAAGATGGTAGGTTCTGAAATTGAAGCTTACACAACTCGTTCTCACGAGTTGGCTACTCTGTGCCCTACTATGATTAACCCGGCTTACAAACGGGTTGAAAGATACATCGACGGACTGGTACCTGAAATCCAGAGCATGGTCACCACTGCTAGACCAGCTACCATTCAGGAAGCTGTTCAACTGGCCCACAAGTTGACTGATCAGGCTGTCGCACAAGGTAAACTACCTCCACGTGGTTTTACCTCTACCACTACTGACGGCCATAACAAAAGAAAGTGGGAGTCAGGCTCACATAACAAGCAGAACACCTCCCACCAGCATCGGAAGTTCGACAACCAAATTTCTACATCTTCACAGCATGGTAGTGGCTACAATGGAACATTACCTAAGTGTGAAGAATGCAACTACCACCATATTGGGTCGTGTAACAAGAACAACTGTGAGAGATGTGGCAAGTTTGGTCATTCTGCTAAGAATTGTCGTGTGAATTTATCAGACAAGCAACCAGCTCAACGGGGGGAACAAAGAGGCTGCTATGAGTGTGGTCAGACTGGGCACATCAAAAGGTATTGCCCAAAACTACAGAAGAACAATGGAAATGGCAACAGGAACGGAAATGGGAATGACAACAGTGGTGCCAAAGGCAGAGTGTTTATCATAGGCTCAGGTAAACCCTTAATGACCCTACTACAGTATCCGGTAGACTCCTTGTAGATAGTCACTATGTCTTCTCTTTTAATTTTGATGCCAATTAGAAGTAGGTATCCAACAGGTTAGGAATAGTACCTACTGACTTGAACCCCGAACATGCCATAGAAATAGCTCTCACGAAACCTTACGGTTTGTTCAGAAACTCTCGAAGACCCTATCTTGCCTAGGTCCTAGATAACTAAACTGACCTGCTTGCTTGCTAGTAGTTCGTTAACGCGTGTGTTCTAATTTTCGGGACGAAAATTTCTTCAACAAGGGGATAATGTGACAACCCGAATTTTTTTTTTTTTTTTTTTCTTTTTCGGTTAATACTATCGCGAATTAATCCATTTTATTTTTTAGTACAAGTAATAATAATAATAATAATAATAATAATAATAACAAAATTGTTTTATAAGATTAAAAGCTTAGGGGGTTAAAATAGAAATTTTAAAACTTGTTTTATAATGTTCCTGCATGAAATGTTAAGGGTACTAAACCACAGGGACCATTTGTGTAATTAACCAAACCCAAACCCCCTTCCCCCGTGATTCCGGCCGACCCTCCGGCCACCGCCGGAGCGGCTCCGGCGACCCCTTTAAACGCCAAAATATCGCGTATTTGACCTAACAAAAGTTACCAACATCTTTAAGTGGATGACTCGAACGTAGGGCACCTCTCAATTTAATAAAACAAGTGCGAATTCCACTGAAACCGACCCACTTCGTTTTCGGCCAAACAAACGGCCCACGAACACCACTAAACACCGCAATAATGAAAATAAATTAACCAACACGATAGTTTATATATTCCTAAGCTAATAGCTCATTCAATTTGATCTGAAACAAACACCAACATAGAATTCGATCACCTCCTAACATCGCGACTGGTTCATCGTCTGTTCATCTCCAATTCATCATCACACTGGTATTTACACACACCCACACACTCGATTTCACTAGGGGAATAAAAGCCCTATGAATTCGATCGTTATCATAATCGATTGAGTATTCAATTTGGTCGATTACAGAACTAGGGTTCTTATGGGATCGGGGGTTAACTGCTGTTGTGTTTAAATGATTTGAAAACCGTGTTACATCGCGGCTGTATGCCATAGCTCACCGGTTCCACGCTCCCTTGCCATTCAGGAGGTCCCGGGTTCGAACCCGGGCACCCCCAACATTTTTTTAAAAGGCTTTTTCAACCTTTTTAAAAATACAAAAAAATTTCTAAAATTTATAAAAATCATTTTTGTAAACTTTGTTTATTTTTAAATCGTCAAACAATTTTCTGCAAATTTTCTCTAAATTTTAATATTTATAAAACATTATAAAACAAGTTATTTTTGGATATTTTCGTGTAAAATGGACTTTAAATTATGGTTTAAATCAATATATTATTATTAGTCCAAATGATACTTTTAATTATAGTTTAATCCTGTTATTTAGAATAATTACAGAAATGATTTACACTTTACATTTAAGTTACCCGTTCTTATAAATACTTCAACTACGTGAAATTATTTAAACGAAATAATATTTTTCATGGGATTAAACTTCAACTATTAAAATTAAAAACCCCAAATTCTTATCGAAACCCTAGTTCGCGTATAATCGTTAAACCTTATTAACAACCTAAATCTTAAAGTATATATATATATATATATGTTTAGGTACTTCGTGAAGGCGTTCGTTGGAACATCAATTATTATCTTATTCAATCATCGTATATACATACGCCAAGTGAGTTTACAGCCCCACTTTTACTTTATACTATTTTTGGGGAGAGAAACATGCTGTTTTCATAAACGTTACATTATATTGAATTGATTGTGATACTGCATATACATGATACTATGTTCGTATACTTTTCATTCGGTCCGTTACTACGCAAGTAGAAACGTGGAAACAATTTCATTCGGTCCGTTACTACGCAAGTAGAAACGTGGAAACAATTTCATTTTCGTTGATCAGTATTATTGTAATATCACCGGTTTACTAGTGTGATACCACTAAAGTCCTCACTCTCGAACCGTTAATGTATGTAGTATAGCGAGGCAATTCTGAGTAGATCTACTGGGTTTGACAAACCCCACCCGGGCTAGTCGCGCTAGCACAACGTTCGTCAAACGGGTGTTTAATTGACCTAAGTTCTGTTGCTGTGACCTGGTATTCATAGCCGAGGCGTTCAGTTTCGATTGTCAGCTTCAGTTCGAACTTCATACACTGAGTAACTGGTTTAGTAGACTAGCTACCTACTGATATTACTTTGTTTACTGTATTGGTTTACTTTATGTTCTGTTTATCAAAACCTGTGAACTCACCAACCTTGTGTTGACACTTTAGCATGTTTCTTTCAGGTTCACAAGACGCGCACGATTAGGAGCATTCACTCATGCATTTATTATCTCACGTGGCTTATTTAATATTTTTCAGTAACTTTCATTTATTCGGTTTGCGCGTGTTGCGCTATTTAAACAATTAAGATTTACTATGCTTCCGCAACTTCTGTTATGTTACTTTAAAAACTTGGTCTTTGGTAATATTAAACTTCAAAAAATGAATTATGTTTTACAATTAACGTGTCGTTTGGTGTAACTAGTGGCTGAGATCCTGGAAGTCACACGCCTAACGGTAATACTCCGTTTGTGGAAATTTGAGGGTGTGACACTAAAGACTTAATTAAGTTAAAAAATTGCTGAGAAATTTTAAAGTTTAAATGTATATGTGTACCAAATAAAACATGTTTGTAAACACATTAATTTAGTAAGTAGACAAATAAAACATGTTTGTAAACCCCAGTGGTACATATATGTACTACTTGGTAAGCAATACCATTAAAGTAACATTTTGGTTATTATTTTATATTAGTTTTGACAAGGACATACATGAAGGTTCATGATTTATATGAAAAATATACAAACCATCAACGTACTAATGTGATTATACAAATGTGTTACATATAGGCACAATCTTTGCACAGTCAACTGGTACATATATGTATTAAAACATTGTACATATATGTATTAAACCAGTTTTACTTGTAAAAAAGATAATACTAAAAGAGTTTTTTGACTTTATAAAAAGTGTCTATATATGTACCATTTGTAGTCTTACACATATTCTAAAACAATGGTACATATATGTACCACTTGTAGTATACACATTCCTATAATTTTTATGAAACACATTAATTTAGTAAGCAGACAAATTAAACATGTTTGGAACCCGAGTGGTGCATATTTGTACTACTTGGTAAGCAATACCATTAAACTAACAGTCTGGTTATTATCTTATATTAGTATTGACAAGGACATACATGAAGGTTCCTGATTTATATGAAAAAAATACAACCATCATCGTACTAATGTGATTATACAAATGTGTTACATATATGCACAATCTTTGCACAGTCAACTGGTACATATATGTATTAAAACATTGTACATATATGTAACTTTGATATCCAACACATGTGAATGACATGCAAGAACATGAGACTGAATGGTCCGACGAATAAAGGATAACCTGCACGTGTAAAAAAATATAAATGATGAATAATTAATCAAAAGCAACGAACATACATATAATGAAACTTATTGATGGTGCCTATGTTTTGATTATGGTTTTAGCATACATGCACCAATGTTTGTAGTAACTCCACACCATCATTTGTGCAAGACTACAAGTGGTACATATAATGCATCATTTCGATTTTCAAGTGGATGGTTTTGGTTGCAATCAAACATCAATGGCGTTAGCTGCCTCATCATACAATATATTATTGTTAAAACACACTTAATTGATACATATATGTACCTTACTAACGTAAATTTATATAAAATATATATATACATATCAAGTATCAAGTATAACAAAATAAATTAAACAAATTGTTTAATTTAAATTGTACTAGTTCAAAACAATAATATACAAAAAAACCGTCTTCAACTTCATCTACTAAGTAATGGTACATATATGTACAAAGGGTAAAACAACAGGCTACATATACCTTCATTTGCAACTTCAAACATTATCAATTATACTATCCTGAAATCGATCGGAAGAAACAATCGTATCATCATATGTCGAATTTAGAGATTAATTCGGATAATTCGATCGGAAGAATGAATAAGCCTTCAATTCGCAATACGATTTAGAGAATCTTTAACAGAATATCCTGAAATCGATCGGAAGAAACTTCAACAGAATTGAATAAGCCTTCAATTAGCAATTCGCAATATCATCATTTGCAACTTGGTTGCGAGGAATATCGACAGCAATTGCCATCTAAAAAATTATATATATATGACTACGATCAAATTAGTGCAGACATCTAGAAAAACAAATTTTAGTTTCACCAAATGTGGTGAATGTGGACCTGGTATCGCCGGAAAGCTGTCGTGTTACCATCGTGGATTTGGAGGCTTCACCATCTGAGTATCTGGAGAGAACAAGTGTTTCTGATGAAATTAGTGTTGATTCCAGTAACCGGAGTTTTTTTGGGGGAAAAAGAAGAGCGGTGGCGGTGGCGGTGGTTCTGGACAGGATTTGTGGTGGAAACAAGACAAGATTGGCTCATTACCACAGATCCATTCTCGTCGGAACAAGACATCGGTGTCTCCTCCGATGATTCCAACGATGATTCCAACGATGTGCTTCAAGATAACATTTTTTATATGTTATCAAAAAATTATATATATATGACTACGATCAAATTAGTGCAGACATCTAGAAAAACAAATTTTAGTTTCACCAAATGTATGTGAAATTGAAGAAATTGAAGGTTGAAGATGATAATGAAGAAATCAATTTTGATAAAGAATTAAGAAACAAAAAAATCAGTTAGAGAAAAAAACGTAAAACATTGAATTGATTGAGTGTTTCTAAAATAAGATTTAGCCAAAATTACAAAAAAACCCTTTTGATTAAATTAATGGAAAAAAAGTTAAAATTTTCTGATTGGTTGGATATGGTTTTCACGGTTTTCATTTATAAACTTGGTTTTCATTTGATTCCTCCTCTATGTATGTATATATATATATATATATAATATAATATCATATGATAACTAAGTAGGCCGGAGGCCTCCCAGGAGGTATATTTATTTAGAAAACATACTTAAAAACTTATAAACAAAATAAACTATAAACATTTAATAAAATAAAATCTGTTAGGCCACCAACGGCTAGATCCAGGAAGGCTATGAACCAATTGGAGATTTTACACAGCCTTCGCCAAGGATGTTAACATGTGATAAGTAAAGGTCAGCCCTGTAACACCCGTAATTTCTTATTAAAGAAATTAAAAGAACAAAATAGAAAGAGAAAAGAAAGAAAACAAAAGTCCACTTTTGTTTAAGGGCCAAAAGTGCCAAATGGGCAAACTTTCCATTTATTTTGATACAAAAGTGGTATGGTCACCCACTCTTGTTCACATCATCACCAACTTCGGATTTTTTTGAGAAAGAAAGCACAAGAGCAGAGAATTCTCGGGATTTTTGAAGAAGAACCTGAAAAACTCGAAGTTTTTGGTAAGAAATCTTGAGTTTTGAAGCTTTAGATGATTCTAGACCCATATATGTGCTTATAAATGTGTCTTGTGTGTTCGGGTGGTGTGGTGTGTGTGTTTTAGGTGTTAGAACAGTTGAGGAGGCTCGGGTGAAGGGTGTGAGATTTGAAGAGAACAACAAAGGTGAGTTCTAGACCCCTTCTTACCTGTTTTTAAATGTTTTGGGGCTGGAAATGCATGTAAGTATGTTTTTATAAGTTTGGGTATAATACCCGTATGATATGAATGTATGTATGTTTATGTTTATGTTAGATTTATGCCTAGAATCATGTGTATATGTTTAGTACTAGGCATTCTGATGTTGGGAATTTGAAATATGAATTAGTCATATGAGCAGGTTACTAAAACGACTAACAAGCCCAAATAGTAGTAATATGCCTGAAATTTGAACTTAGAATAACTAAGTACAAACTAATGAGTCTAATAGTGCTTATACGCCCAGGGACATGCCTTAGAAATATTCTAAGTATGGTCATGAGTCTAAGCAGGTAATGTGTCCAATAGTTCTAAAACGACCAGACTCATAAGTCTGAAAATTGCTAAGTATGGGGACTTATAAGTCCAACAGGACTCATGAGTCCCACAGTACCATGAGTCTGAAAACTAAGTAAAAGGTGAAAAGTCTGAATTCTGGTCGTACGACCAGAAAATATTTTCTAAGTATGGGATGGTACGACCAACAGAGCTAATACGACCAACAAGGGTCATACGCCCAGCAGTGCTCATACGCCCAGAGCCTGAAATTTTTCTAAGTGTAGTTGATATGTCTGACAGTGGTGAAACGCCTAAGACAGGGCTCATACGCCCAAATACTTTGACTTTTTAACAGACTTTTGTCTTGGAGTCTGTGCAGTAGGGTTTCACATGGATGTTGACTTGGACTTATTGGATGCGAATGATTATGTCTGAATGTATTAATACCCTTTCTTAATATTTTAATTAATGTTATGATTAGGGCTGTGATGGGAATTAAATTAATATGATTATTAATATTATCAGTACTATTATTATTAATATGTTTATTAATAAAATATTGTATGATTCTACGTGTAATGATTATGATCAAGACAGGAATTATTATTATCATTAATAAAGTGGAAGATTAATGGTAATAGAAAGTGGAATGTAAATGAATAAACAAAAGTCTTGATTGATAATGGGTGAGCAACTTGGTGTTGCAAAAGCCCGCAGAAGGCTTACAATCTTTGAGATTGATAATGGGTGAGCAACTTGGTGTTGCAAAAGCCGCAGAAGGCTTACAATCTTGAGATTGATAATGGGTGAGCAACTTGGTGTTGCAAAAGCCCGCAGAAGGCTTACAATCGTTGAGATTGATAATGGGTGAGCAACTTGGTGTTGCAAAAGCCCGCAGAAGGCTTACAATCTTTGAGATTGATAATGGGTGAGCAACTTGGTGTTGCAAAAGCCCGTAGAAGCCTTGCAATCCTTGAGATTGCTAATGGGTGAGCAACTTGGTGTTGCAAAAGCCCGCAGAAGCCTTGCAATCCTTGAGATTGCCAATGGGTGAGCAACTTGGTGTTGCAAAAGCCCGCAGAAGCCTTGAGATCCTTGAGATCGTTAATGGTTGAGCAACTATGTGTTGCAAAAGACCGGGAGAAGAATGATAAAAGTACGAATTGAACGATGGTGAAGATAATAAAAATATTACCTATGTGTACGTACGATGTATGATCACCTAAGAAGATGAGGAACGGTTTTGAATGAAAAATAAAGTATTTTAATTATAAAACTAGAACTCACTCAGCAACGCTGACTTTTATGTATTTTCCAGTTGGCAGGTGACAGGTTGCTGAGGATGGCACAAGGGGATGACTACTTGGTGGGCAAGACTGACATCCAAATTATATTTTGATGATACTGTTGTTTTGTAATCCATTCAATTAAATATTTTGTGACTTGTGGACTAAAATGTATTGCTTAACAACAGTGTTTTAAATGAATGGATGGTTTTTGTTTAAATAATTCCGCTGCTTAAATTTTATTATGTATGTTTTATGCTGTGAATGTCCAACTGTGAGGTGCCCGGGAACGGGGCCTTACAAGTTGGTATCAGAGCTAAAGTTTAAGTGAAACGGGTAAAATTTTTCAAAATAAACCTTAACTTAAACTGAGAATGGGACGGAAAGAGGGATGTCAGCCCGAGTAGCCATGTGCTATCAGGTATTGTTTTCTTAAAAGTCAACCAGATTTATGTGCGTGTGCTATATGGATTATGTGTTCTTAGTAGATTTAGATACTGATGTAGTCAGGATAGGAAATGCTTGGGGTGTGAAGAGTAAAGTAAGTGGCTAATCACAACTGGCTACTGTAATTAGGGACCTACTATACTTGACATAAACTGAGCTGTTTCCTTGAATGACTGTTTTAGTGTTTGAATCTTATAGTGCATAGGAAAATGGCTGGGAAGAAACCTACAAAAGCTGCTAGAGGTAGAGGTCATCCGCGTACGACTAGGAACAGTACTAAAGCTCCAGAGACGACCCCCGTGAACCCTGAGGTTCCTGATAGGAACGAAGAAACTGAGAATGCGAGCCTGAATGCCTCAGCTAGGGAGGCGATTGCTGATGAGGTACACCAAGTCCTGCAGGCAGTTATGCCATCTGTGGTGACGGATGTTATTCGTGCTGTGAGGAATGAGGAGAGAAAGGAGAAGGAGGATAGGAGAGGGTCAACTGGGAAGGAAAGCAAGGGAGGAGAGGAACGACCGGATCCAAAGATAGTAGTATCTGATGAAGAGGAAGATGATATGGTAGGGGTGATAACTAAAGGATGCAATTACGAGGCATTCCAGAGGTGCAGGCCCCCGACTTTTGACGGGAATGGTAATGCTGCTGCAGCCCACCGTTGGATAAGGGAGATGGAGGCGGTACTTGAGATCAGCGAGTGCCGGGAGGATCAGAAGGTGAAGTTTGCCACCCACTCCTTTACTAACTCAGCACTATGTTGGTGGGACAATATTGTCCAAGCTGAGGGTAGTAGGGCTATAGGCAAGATGAAGTGGCCCGAGTTGAAGAAGCTGGTAATTGAGGAATTCTGTCCTCACAGGGAACTTGATAAGATTGAGAGAGAGTTCCTACAACTCGAGGAGGGAACCATGAGCCACCAGCAATACACTGCCAAGTACAATGAGATGGCGAGGCTGGTGCCAGATCAGGTGACACCGGTATCTCACAAGATTAACCGGTATATACAGGGGCTACCAGCCGATATTCGTAGGCATTTGATTGCTACACGACCAAGCACTTTTAGGTCGGCAGTAGATTTGGCTGGGAGGCTTTATGATGAGAGGGAGGTAGCAGATGCGGAGGTGAAGAAGGCTGGGGGTGGTGACCGAAACTGGAATGGGAAACGGTTCGGGCGGGGTGGCTTTACCCCGAACAACAAAAGGATGAAAACGAATGACCGTAGGGTGGGGTCATCAAGCTCGAGGCCCAAAAGGTGTGGCAAGTGCGGGAAGGAGCATACGGGTGAGTGCAGATCGGGGCTCAACGTGTGTTTCAAGTGTGGGAAGCCGGGCCACATCTCGAGGGACTGTAAAGATTTGAGGTGTTACACCTGCGGTGAGGCGGGTCATATGAGCAAAGACTGCAGGAAGCAAAGGGTGGAAAGTTCCGGGAAGAAGAAGGCGGCCGGGGCTGAAGGGCAGAAGGCGAGTGCCAGAGCTTTCACCATGACCAGAGAGGAGGCTAGGACGGACCCCGATGTTGTGTCAGGTACGTTTCTAGTAAATCAAACTCTTGCTTCTGTGTTATTTGATTCTGGTGCTAGTAGGAGTTTCATTTCTGCTACTTTCTGTGCTAAATTGCCTGTTAGTGGTAAATGCATTGATGAGCCCTTTGAAGTAGAAACCGCTATTGGTAAGTCCACCAGAGTTACTGCTGTGATAGAGGACTGTGCCATAGAATTAGAAGGTCATAGGTTTGCTGCTAGATTACATGTGATGCCCCTAGGTGGATTTGACGTAGTACTAGGGATGGATTGGTTGGCAACCTATGAAGCGAATATCGTATGTCGAAAGAAGATGATTAGATTGACGGCATCTGACGAAAGTCTGGTGACAATATACGGTGATCGGGTAACGGTGATTTCGAAGATGATTTCGATGGCGGTGGCGGGGAAGTGCATGAGGCGTGGGTGCAACGCCTACCTATGTTATGTGAAGGATGTGGAAACGCCAACACCACAACTATCCGACGTTCCGGTTGTGTGCGAGTTTCCAGATGTGTTCCCGGAAGACTTATCGGGATTGCCACCTGACCGCGAAATTGAATTTCAAATTGACTTAATACCCGGTGCCCAACCTGTCGCCAAGGCACCGTATCGATTAGCTCCTACGGAGATGAAAGAATTGATGGAGCAACTGCAAGAGTTGCTTGACAAGGGCTTTATTAGACCGAGTATCTCTCCTTGGGGTGCTCCGGTCTTGTTTGTGAAGAAGAAGGATGGTAGCATGAGAATGTGTATCGACTACCGTGAATTGAACAAATTGACAATAAAGAATCGGTATCCGTTACCGAGGATCGATGACTTGTTCGACCAGCTCCAGGGTGCCAGTTGGTTCTCGAGGATAGATCTTCGATCTGGCTACCATCAATTGAAGGTAAAGGAGCAGGACATTCCTAAAACAGCTTTTCGTACGCGTTATGGACACTATGAGTTTCTCGTTATGTCATTTGGTCTAACTAACGCGCCAGCTGCTTTTATGGACTTGATGAACCGAGTGTGTCGGCCAATGTTAGATAAATCAGTGATTGTGTTCATCGATGATATCCTGATTTATTCGAGGAGCGAAGAAGAGCATGCCGGTCACATTCGGGAAGTATTGGAGACTTTGAGAAGGGAGAAACTGTATGCTAAGTTCTCCAAATGTGCTTTCTGGTTACGCGAGGTGCAATTTCTGGGTCACGTGGTAAATGCAGAGGGAATCATGGTGGATCCAGCAAAGATTGAGGCTGTGATGCAATGGAAATCACCAAAGACGCCATCCAAGATTCGTAGTTTCTTAGGATTGGCGGGCTACTATAGGAGATTTATTCAAGACTTCTCCAAGATAGCCTCCCCTTTGACAAAATTGACCCATAAGGACGTGAATTTCGTGTGGGGTCAAGAGCAGGAGAATGCCTTTGAGGAGTTGAAGACAAGACTAACACAAGCTCCTGTTTTGACTTTGCCCGAGGGGAATGAAGACTTAGTGGTCTATTCAGATGCATCTTATTCTGGGCTAGGTTGCGTGTTGATGCAACGTGGAAGGGTAATAGCCTATGCATCTCGACAGCTGAAAACTCAGGAAGTCAACTATCCCACGCACGATCTTGAACTAGCTGCGGTGGTTTTCGCGTTGAAGATTTGGCGGCACTATCTATACGGGACGAAGTGCACAATCTTCACCGACCACAAAAGCTTGAAGTACTTTTTCGAGCAGAAAGATCTTAACATGAGGCAGAGGCGATGGTTGGAACTAATAAAGGATTATGATTGCGAAATCCATTACCATCCGGGCAAGGCCAACGTGGTGGCCGATGCCCTTAGTCGAAAAGAACGACCTGAGCCGATTCGGGTGAAGGCTTATCAGCTGATCATGACCCCCGATGTGATGACACATGTTAAGGAGTTCCAAGACGAGGCTTTGAAAGAAGATCGTCTTAACTCCGAAAGGATGAGAGGCCTAGTTACGGAATTGGGTGAGAACACTCTTGGTGTTAAGACCCGATTTGGGCGAATGTGGATTCCTCGATACGGGGATCTACGTGAAAAGATTATGGACGAGGCCCATAAGACCCGATACTCCATTCACCCTGGTGCTACCAAAATGTACCACGATATGAAGAAAGACTATTGGTGGCCGGGTATGAAACGCGACGTAGTGGAGTACGTAAGTAAGTGCTTGACTTGCTTACAAGTGAAGGCGGAACACCAGAAGCCCTACGGGAAAATCCAACCGTTGGATATACCCGAGTGGAAGTGGGAGCACATCACCATGGACTTCATCACGAAGTTACCACGTACCCCAAAAGGGTATGATGCCATATGGGTGATAGTTGACCGCTTGACCAAGAGTGCCCACTTCCTACCGATCCGCGAGACGTACTCATCTGAAAGATTGGCGGATCTGTTCATCAAAGAAATTGTAGCTCGTCATGGTGTGCCGGTGTCTATTGTGTCTGATCGTGACGCCCCGTTTACCTCCAAGTTTTGGAAGAGATTTCATGATGCAATGGGGACGAGGCTACACATTAGTACAGCATATCACCCTCAGACAGACGGTCAGTCTGAGAGGACGATCCAAACACTCGAAGACATGCTTCGGGCGTGCGTGATCGATTTTGGAGGAAGTTGGGACAACCACCTGCCGTTAGCAGAATTCTCGTACAACAACAGTTATCATGCCAGCATTGGCATGCCACCTTACGAGATGCTATACGGTAGGAGATGTAGGACGCCCGTATGTTGGGGAGACATTGGGCAGAAAGAACTGGGAGGTGTTGAAGTGATTGAAGCAACGACCGAGAAATTAGAAAAGATCAAAGCCTTCATGAAGGCGGCGAAAGATAGGCAAAAGTCGTATGCTGACAAGAGGCGAAGACCGATAGAGTTCAAGGTTGGCGACCGAGTCATGTTGAAGGTCTCGCCCTGGAAAGGAATCATTAGATTAAGGAAACGAGGTAAGCTAAGCCCGAGATACATAGGACCTTTCCGAATTATCGCACGAGTAGGAGAGGTGGCCTATCGACTTGAACTGCCAGATGAGTTAAGTGGAATTCATCCCACATTCCATGTATCTCATTTGAGAAAGTGCTTAGCTGATGAAGACATGGTTGTACCACTAGAGGATATTGAGGTGGATGAGAGGCTCAACTACGTGGAGCAACCAGTGGCAATCATTGATCGTAAAGAAAAGAGGTTAAGGAATAAAGTGGTTCCTCTTGTGCGCGTACAGTGGAAGCACAGGAAGGGATCCGAGTCTACGTGGGAGACTGAAGAAGAAATGAGACAGCACTACCCACATCTGTTTGAGGAATAACAGGTTTCGGGGACGAAACCTATATAAGGGGGGTGGACTTGTAACACCCGTAATTTCTTATTAAAGAAATAAAAGAATAAAAGAGAAAGAAATTTAGTTGTTCTTGGCTAACCTTAGCCTCGGTTAAATGCTTATGAGTGTTTCTATGTGTTCAAATGTGTGTTTAGAAGGTTTCTAAGTGTTGGAATCGTTTGAACAGCTCGGGTGAAGGGTGTAAATTCGAAGAACAACAAAGGTGAGTTCTAGACCCCGTATTTCACATGTTTTACAAACTTTTGGGGCTGGAAATAAGTATTATGATGTTTGGGATAATTTGGAAATTACGGGTGTTACAAGTCCACCCCCCTTATATAGGTTTCGTCCCCGAAACCTGTTATTCCTCAAACAGATGTGGGTAATGTTGTCTCATCTCCTCCTCAGTCTCCCACGTAGACTCGGATCCCTTCCTGTGCTTCCACTGTATCCGCACAAGAGGAACCACTTTATTCCTCAACCTCTTTTCTTTACGATCAATGATTGCCACTCGTTGCTCCACGTAATTAAGCCGTTCGTCTACTTCAATATCCTCCAGTGGAACAATCATATCTTCATCAGCTAAGCACTTCCTCAGATGAGATACATGGAATGTGGGATGAATTCCACTTAACTCATCTGGCAGCTCAAGTCGATAGGCCACCTCTCCTACTCGTGCGACAATTCGGAAAGGTCCTATATATCTCGGGCTTAACTTACCTCGTTTCCTGAATCTAATGATTCCTTTCCAGGGCGAGACCTTCAACATGACTCGGTCACCAACCTTGAACTCTATCGGTCTTCGCCTCTTGTCAGCATACGACTTTTGCCTATCTTTCGCAGCCTTCATGAAGGCTTTGATCTTTTCTAATTTCTCAGTCGTTGCTTCAATCACCTCAACACGTCCCAGTTCTTTCTGCCCAATGTCTCCCCAACATACGGGCGTCCTACATCTCCTACCGTATAGCATCTCGTAGGGTGGCATGCCAATACTGGCATGATAGCTATTGTTGTACGAGAATTCTGCTAGCGGCAAGTGATCATCCCAACTTCCTCCAAAATCGATCACGCACGCCCGAAGCATGTCTTCGAGTGTTTGGATC
This sequence comes from Flaveria linearis, assembly GCA_024085815.1. Lineage (NCBI taxonomy): Eukaryota > Viridiplantae > Streptophyta > Magnoliopsida > Asterales > Asteraceae > Flaveria > Flaveria linearis. The sequence goes on from JABSNV010000817.1 coordinate 54,189, forward strand.
GTCCTCTCAGACTGACCGTCTGTCTGAGGGTGATATGCTGTACTAATGTGTAGTCTCGTCCCCATTGCATCATGAAATCTCTTCCAAAACTTGGAGGTAAACCGGGTGTCGCGATCAGACACAATAGACACCGGCACACCATGACGAGCTACAATTTCCTTGATGAACAGATCCGACAATCTTTCAGATGAGTACGTTTCGCGGATCGGTAGGAAGTGGGCACTCTTCGTCAAGCGGTCAACTATCACCCATATAGCATCATACCCTTTAGGGGTACGTGGTAACTTCGTGATGAAGTCCATGGTGATGTGCTCCCACTTCCATTCGGGTATATCCAACGGTTGGATCTTCCCGTAAGGCTTCTGGTGTTCTGCCTTTACTTGTAAGCAAGTTAGGCATTTACTCACGTACTCCACTACGTCGCGTTTCATACCCGGCCACCAATAGTCCTTCTTCATATCGTGGTACATTTTGGTAGCACCGGGGTGAATGGAGTATCGGGTCTTATGGGCCTCATCCATGATTTTCCCACGTAGATCCCCGTATCGAGGAATCCACATTCATCCGAATCGGGTTCTAACACCAAGAGTGTTCTCACCTAAATCCGTAACTAAACCTCTCATCCTTTCGGAGTTAAGACGATCTTCTTTCAAAGCCTCGCCTTGAAACTCCTTAACCTGTGCCATTACTTCGGAGGTCATGATTAACTGATAAGCCTTCACCCGAATCGGCTCAGGCCTTTCTTTTCGGCTAAGAGCATCGGCCACCACGTTGGCCTTGCCCGGATGGTAATGGATTTCGCAGTCATAATCCTTTATGAGCTCCAACCATCGCCTTTGCCTCATGTGTAGATCTTTCTACTCGAAGGAGTACTTCAAGCTTTTGTGGTCCGTGAAGATGGTGCACTTCGTCCCGTATAGGTAATGCCGCCAAATCTTCAATGCAAGAACCACCGCGGCTAATTCTAGATCATGTGTGGGATAGTTGACTTTGTGGGTTTTCAGTTGTCGAGATGCATAGGCTATTACCCTTCCCCGTTGCATCAACACGCAACCTAGCCCAGGATAAGATGCATCTGAATAGACCACTAAGTCTTCATTCCCCTCGGGCAAAGTCAAGACAGGAGCTTGTGTTAGTCTTGTCTTCAACTCCTCAAAGGCAGTCTCCTGCTCTCGACCCCACACGAATTTCACGTCCTTACGGGTCAATTTTGTCAAAGGTGAGGCTATCTTGGAGAAGTCTTGAATAAATCTCCTGTAATAGCCCGCCAATCCTAAGAAGCCACGAATCTCGAATGGCGTCTTTGGTGATTTCCATTGCATCACAGCCTCAACCTTTGCTGGGTCCACCATGATTCCCTCTGCATTTACCACGTGACCCAGAAATTGCACCTCGTGTAGCCAGAAAGCACATTTGGAGAACTTAGCATACAGTTTATCCCTTCTCAAAGTCTCCAATACTTCCCGAATGTGACCGGCATGCTCTTCTTCGCTCCTCGAATAAATCAGGATATCATCGATGAACACAATCACTGATTTATCTAACATTGGCCGACACACTCGATTCATCAAGTCCATAAAAGCAGCTGGCGCGTTAGTTAGACCAAATGACATAACGAGAAACTCATAGTGTCCATAACGCGTACGGAAAGCTGTTTTAGGAATGTCTTGCTCCTTCACCTTCAACTGGTGGTAGCCAGATCGAAGGTCTATCCTCGAAAACCAACTGGCACCCTGGAGCTGGTCGAACAAGTCATCGATTCTCGGTAACGGATACCGATTCTTTATTGTCAACTTGTTCAATTCACGGTAGTCTATACACATTCTCATGCTACCGTCCTTCTTCTTAACAAATAAGGCTGGAGCACCCCAAGGAGAGATACTCGGTCTAATAAAGCCCTTGTCAAGCAACTCTTGCAGCTGCTCCATCAACTCCTTCATCTCCGTCGGAGCCAATCGGTACATCGAACAATTGGGGTGTTGATGTGTCCACATCTTTTACGTAGGCCAAATAAGCATTACATCCACGCCTCATGCACTTTCCCGCCACCACCATCGAAATCACCTTCAGAATCGTAGTAACCCGATCGCCATATATTGTCACCGGACTTCCGTCAGGCGCCGTCAGTCTAATCATTTTCTTACGACACACTATACTCGCTTCATAGGTTGCTAACCAATCCATCCCTAGTATTACATCAACTCTACCTAGGGACATCACATGTAATTTGGCAGCAAATCTATGACCTTCTAATTCGATGGTGCAGTCTCCTATCGTTTCGGAAATCCTAAAAGACTTACCTATGGCGGTTTCTATACCAAAGAGCTTACCAATACTTCTACTCCTAGTTAGCAACTTAGCATAGAAAACAATAGAAACAAAACTCTTTCTAGCTCTGAAATCAAACAACACGGAAGATAGAGTGTGATTTACTAGACACATACCTGTCACTATATCGGGGCCTGTCCCAGCCTGCTTTGGCATTGTCGTGAAGACCCTACGCCCTCTGCCCTTGGCTTCTTGCAATCCCTGCTTATGTGACCCCTTCCACTACAGTTGTAGCACCGTACCACCCTACACTCTCTGGCCATATGACCACGCTTCCCGCATTTGAAACAGACATAGGTCCCCCCTCTACATTCGCCAAGGTGTTCTTTGGCGCACTCACCACACTTCCTCGTCATAGCACCCGACGAAGCTGTACGCCGGTCCTCCGTCCTTGCAACCTTTTTGTTGAGGGTGGTATTGTCACGTCCAACCCGCTTTCCATGCCAGTTCTTGTCATCGCTATTCTTCATGCTGTCTTCAATAGCAGTCGTCTCCTTCACCGCCCTTATTACCTCGGTCACCATGAACGGTAGAATTTCCTGTAAGGCCTGTTGGACTCCCTCCACAACAGCCTCTTTCATGGCGATCCTCAAACTAGTGCCATCATCACTGCCCTCCAGGTAAGGGGCCTCAGGCTCTTCTAGTGCCATTTCAGCCGCCCTAGCCATGCTTCTCGTGACACGCGGTTCAGCACCACGTTCACCACGACCCCCACCTGGCAAAACCTTAGAAGATCTACCGCTAGCCATCTTTTGACACCCACTGAAAGGTTCAAATACCAACACGATCATTCAAGGAAATAGCTCAGTTTATGTCAAGTATAGTAAGTTTCTAATTACAGTGGCCAGTTGTGATTAGCCACTTACTTTACTCTTCATACCCCTTGCATTACCTGTCCTGACTACATTAGCATCTGAATCTAACAGTACACATAAATCAAATAGCACACGCACATAATACCGGTTAACTTTTAAGGAAAGAAATACCTGATGGCACGTAGCTACTCGGGCTGACATCCCACTTTCTGTCCCATTTTCAGTCTAAGTTTAGGTTTATTTTGAAAATATTTACCCAATTCACTTAAACCTGGCTCTGATACCAACTTGTAAGGCCCCGATCCCGGGCACCTCACAGTTGGTCTTTCACAGCATAAAACATTTTTATATTATAAATTAAAGCAGCGGAAATAAATTTTAACAAAAATCCATTCATTCATTTTAAACACTGTTGCTAAACAATACATTCTAGTTTAGGAATTCACAAAATATTTAATCAAATGAATTACAAAACAACAGTATCGTCAAAACATAAACGGATGTCAGTCTTGCCCGCCAAGTAGCCATCCCCGTGTGCCACCCTCAGCAACCTGTTACCTGCCAACTGGAAAATACATAAAAGTCAGCGTTGCTGAGTGAGTTCTAGTTTTGTAATTAAAATACTTTACTTCTCATTCCAAAACGTTCGTTATGCATATGTGATCACACATCGTACGTACACGTAGGTAATTTCATTATTATCTTCATCATTCGTTCTTTAACTCTCATTCGTCAAGCATGCAAATCTCTAAGGGTCACCTCCCTTCTCTGCCCCAATGGTTCCAACCCATGAGCCGACAAAGCATATCGTATCCGTCTGGTGCCCCTATGGCTCTCAGTCCATAGACCGACACCTGGTTGCCCCTATGGCTCTCTGTCCATAGACCGACAACCTGGTTGCCCCTATGGCTCTCTGTCCATAGACCGACAACCTCGTTGCCCCTATGGCTCTCTATCCATAGACCGACAACGTCTCATCCGGGGTCACGTTAACCCCATGAGTGATCGTCACCACTCCTGCTGTAACAACTATCCCGTGACAGGTCACAAAGACACTGCCCCGTTGTTCTTAAGGCAACTATGGCTCACTGTCCATAATCTACCATAAGGCTCGTAATAGGTCTAGTTACTAGAACCAAGCACCATTTCCAAGACTTCTTAACCGTCAATTCCATCTTGTGCCCCTTAGACCATGCAAGACTTTCGTTCATTCATTTACGTTCCACTTCTCTTTATCATTAATCTCTTACTTCATTAATGATTATGCCCTTTATTAGAATTTTTAGTCATACCATACTTAACAATATTAAATAATAATAATATTGTTAACAGAAATAAAATACTGATAATAATATCAGAATAATCAAGGGTTAATCATTCATCATCATTACATGCATAAAACATCATCATTTATTAACCCTAGTCAACTCTGGTCAAAACCCCATAAATCAGCTTCCCAGAAAAATTCTGTAAAAATTCTAAGTGTTTGGGCGTATGAGCCCTATTCAGTCGTATAAGCCCTGTTCAGTCGTATCACCTTCTCAGTCGTTTCACCTTAAACTTAGAAAATTTTTCTAAGTTATACGACCACTGTTCAGTCGTATCATCCCCAGACTTAGGAAATTTTTACAGGTCATACGACCACTGTTCGGTCGTATCATCCCCCATACTTAGGAAATTTCCAATGGTCATACGACCACTGTTCAGTCATATGACCCCATACTTAGAACATTTCCAATGTTCATACGACCACTGTTCAGTCATATGATCCCAAACTTAGAAAATTTCTAGTGGTCATGCGACCACTGTTCAGTCATATGACTCTTAAAATATTTCTAAGGCAAATTTCATGGGTCGTATAAGCACTATTTGGACATATCACCTTGTACTTAGTTTTCTAAGTCACAATTTCAGACATATGACCACTATTTGGCCTTCTTAGTCGTATTAGCAGTCTAATCATGTATCTAATTCATATCCCAGTTCCAAACATCATAATACTTAGTTCTAAGCATGTACATACTATACTAAGCATGAATCATAACATAAATCACAAACATACATACGCATGCACATACGGGCAACATACATAATAAGTGTAAAACATTTTTACATGTATTTCCAGCCCCAAAAGTTTGTAAAACATGTGAAATACGGGGTCTAGAACTCACCTTTGTTGTTCTTCTAATTTACACCCTTCACCCGAGCTGTTCAAACGATTCCAACACTTAGAAACCTTCTAAACACACATTTGAACACATAGAAACACTCATAAGCATTTAACCGAGGCTAAGGTTAGCCAAGAACAACTAAATTTCACGAATTCTTACCTTAAATTCGAATTTTGCTTGAACTTCCTTCTTAAACCCAAAGCTTCTGTCTTCTTTCTCTCTCTAAAATCGAACGAAGATATTATGCAGAGTGAAATGGGCGGCCATGCCACCTTTTCACCAACTTTTCACCAACTTAGCCTCCTTTTTACACTTTCGGTCCCTCAACTTTGGGGTTGACTTTCTTTTCTCCCATTTTCTTTCTCTTTTATTCTTTTATTTCTTTAAAAGAAATATACGGGTGTTACATATTAATAAAGAAAATTATAAACAAAGAATAAATGATGAAATAGCAAAAATGTCATCAAAGTTTGCTGATAAGCCAACTCAAGAATGTATTATTATCCTAGGCCAACACCACAGGATATTCTTATAGAAGAAGAACAATATGTAGTTAATAACTCATATAGTGGTAAAAATATCTATGAATGGAACATAGATGGTCAAACTGAATCTCAAATATATAAAACAGTCCATAGGATGTTAATGTATAGTACGATTTGTCAGAGTAATAGAAACTCAACTAAGACAATAGCTCATATGATTATATCAGGTTTTACAGGACAGCTTAAAGGCTGGTGGGATAACTATCTATCTGAAGAAGATAGGAGGAAATCCTCAATAGTGTAAAAGAAGAGAATGGAGTTACAGAAAATAATTTCTTGGATAGTTGTAACATCCCGTATTTTTACAAACAATTAAGTTCAATACGTTCCAATAATTACAAATATATATATATATATACATATATAATAATAATAATCATAACAATAATAACAATAAACATAATGATAAAAATAAAATAATAGTAATAATAATAACAACAAATAATAATAATAATAATCATGATAATAATAATAATAATAATAACAAAATTCAGGGGGGGTTTGTGTAATTTTGAAACTTTAAAATGAATTTTAAACAAAAAATAACAATAATATAAACCGTAGGGACCAAATCTGTAACTTACGAATTTACAAAACCAACCCCCCGCCCCTTTTCGAAATTCCGGCCAAACTCCGGCCGAAGTCCGGCCAAACGCCGGCAACTACCAAAAACCGAATCAAAACTCGATTTCTATTGCCCAAATTACCCCGAATCGTTTAGTGGACCAGAATCGAACACAATGCAATCCTAAAACGCGTTGTAACGTTAAATTAACGGTAAAAATCTTTCCACTTTATTCCCGACCGTTTCAAACGGCTAGATTGTCCACTCAAACACGGTTACAGACAATTAACTCTATCAACTCAAACACTATTAGGCTATGAAACGAATACAAGCTGCAAATTCAATCGAAACACACACACCCACTGAATTCGATTCACCTCTGTTCTTCGAACCTGCAACTCAATCGACCACTACCCTCCGAGCATTATAACTCACAAATAGCATCGGGCTTTCGATTATTATCATCATTCGAAGCTTTCCATACAATTAATTCGATTTTTATCACGGTTTGATCCACATTCAAATTCGAGTATACCGCGGCTGTTCTTCGAGTATTCTAAGCACTATTTCAACTCAAAACAGGTAATTGAACACACTAACTTATTCGTTTTTACATAGGGATTAAAAGCCCTAACCTTAATTTGATCATCATCTACGAATTGGGGTTCAATTTTGATGAAATCGAATTAGGGTTTATAGAAAAATGGGGGAATTGGGGAAACCATGTTTAAAAATAATTGAAACTGATCATCATCGCGGCTGGATGCCTTGGTTCAGTGGTATGCATGTGGGTGTGCGAGTTAGAGGTCCCGGGTTCGAACCCGAGCCTCTGCAATTATTTTTAAAACACCTTTTTGAGCTTCTAAAAATTCTACAAAAATTCTTAAAAATTATAAAATAAATTTTATAAACTTTTCTTATTTAAAATGTTACAAAATGTTTTTTTTTATAAATTTATTTTATTTAAAAAAAACATTAATAAACTTTATAAAATAGTAGTTATAAATATTACAAATAATTATTTTTGTAAAAATAGGCATTATATCGTATTTAACTATGAAATAATCATAGAAAACCATAGAAATTATATAATATATAATTTTACAAATCATTTGTAAATGTAATTATAAGTTATATTTTTATATTTTAATTAATAAATTATTATTGAATTATACGATTTCAAAGAATACATACATATACTCCTTTCGAATAAATCAAAAATACAAGTAATTTCACTACTTGTCCAAAATCCCATTTTAAATCTTAATATCGTTAGGTATGAAATCAAACTCAAGTATATATAACTAATCGTGGACATTAAACCAAACCGACTCGAATTCAATCAAACATATCTATTCGCACTGAATATGTTTTAAAGGATTAGTTATAATCAATAATAGGTATTGATCGTGTTTGATCGTGCATTGCTTGATTCTGTGAAGTCGTTGTGCATTACAACAATACAAGGTGAGTTTCGTGGCCCCTTTTCATGTTTATACAAGTTTTTACTGTTTTCAATCAATGGGGGAAAAGTATGCTCACCCGTTTCAATGCTGTACATCGTATATTCTATTTTCATACTTGGAATCAATGTGATACTGTTTTGCATGCATACATGGTGTTATTTTATGGAAAACTCAAACAACCATTAATTCCCGGGTTTGGGAACCAACGGTTAGGTATTGGTAGTACTACTGGGTTGACACCCCCACCCTCGACAGATCGGTTTAACTTGTGAGTTACCGACTACTGCTGCCAGCAATCCGGCCATGGGTGAATATATTCCGTCAGATTTATATGCATAACGTCACTAGGTTTGGTTGTCTTAAACACATGTTATGTGGTTTGTGCTTGCAGTTTGATTCCACATCAAAACCTATACAGCATCAGTTACATGTTTTAAATTTAAACCTGCGGAACTCACCAACACTATGTGTTGACATTTTTGAGCATATCTTTTCAGGTGAACATAATCAAAGAGGATAGCTAGTGCAGATGCCTTAGCCGAGACCTCAGGATTTCAATAGTTTTGCATATGTAATATTTGTCATTTGTTTCCATATTTGAACATTGTGTAATTTGGATTAGAATCAATAAGACTATGATAGTCGTGGAACTGACTAACCACGACACAAGTCACCATTGTGTCGGGGGACGTCATGACACGAGAAGTTTGCATGTATTATATCTCTGTATTTATACCAAGTGTTATGACGATCCCGTCCGTCGCATCCTCGTGTTTCCGCTATAAGCGAGGGTGTGACAGATTGGTATCAGAGCCTTGGTTATAGAGAATTAGGTGGAGAATTCGACCTAGACTATAACGTAAGAACCTTCATATAGAATGCATGCTAGGAATTATGTGCATTTGATTTTACCCAAATGTCTTTCATGATTTGTGTGACACATAGACACCTGTATTCTGGATTTCCTGGCAAAAAGCCTTCGGGCTAAGGCAAGCGTATTCGTATAAATCTCATTGCGAGACCCGTTACGCTACCTGGGGATTTCTGGGATGAGTGATAAACTATGGTCAATACACAAATCTACAAGGCAATTGGTTCAAGTATATTAAGTCTATGAACTTAATATACAGGTATATTCCTATATACCTAATAATATACAAGTATGTTCCTACATACTTGACTTTATACATATACACGTGTTATCTGAACATCCTGAGAAAGACATTAATACTCTTAGTTTTTCTCCATGGGATACTTTGATACTAGATGTCAAACAGCTAACATCCTCTTACAAAAATGTTAAGTATTCTAACTGTTACAAGTACTGAAAAGGTACAACGACTGAAGAACAAACTCTCCAGTCGTTTACAAACTACTGAAACTATAACAACTGAGGAACAAACTCTTCAGCTGTTGTACAAACTACTGAAAAGGAAAAGTACAAACTAGACGCTTGTATAACATCATATTATTAGGGAACTTCGGTGATCACGCGTAGCGTCGATCTCTGATATTGAATCCGACCCTATCATGGTTATGACTGAAATTCTAAAAATGTGACGAATATGCAGTTATCATTAGACATAATGTGCTTATGTGCTTATTTGCTATTACATGCTATTATTGGAATACTGGCTCATGGACATAAGGACAATACATTATTTGTGCTTGATGAATCTAAATAATACTATGATGTTAGCTTGGGGTAAGTGAAGCTAAGGGTGATCATGCAAGGTAAATTACCATTACGGGTGCACACGTAATTGCAATTCACCATGCATGAGAAGTCTGGTTAATCTTACCATGAGGTAACGATCATGAGTATCACATGTTTCTATTCTATACCCTAGGGTGCTAGGGTCATAATTCTAGTAAGTCCTTGTTGAAGGCAATCAAACATTATTAACATTTACTCAAGTCCTGTCCTATTTAGAGCCTTTATAGTATTTCCAATCATAATATTGACCTTATGAGACATTTCTCCACTTAACGTTTCAGTAACTACTGAATAATGCTTAGAATAAAAGTGGAATACATAAATGTAGAGGAGTAATGATACTCTCTACACATACAATACGTTATTCTTTAAGATCATGCTTTGGATAAACGGATGTCACGTAACTGGATTAGGCATCGTTCTAGGTATGCCACGGATGTGGTGGGAACGCTGCGGGGAACCCTATATATAAGCATCCTTGGTATACCAAGAATGTGTTTAAACTGGGCTACGTGATGATCCCGATTGACTGAGGCATGGATTGGTTTGGTTGTAAACTATACGTATACGCTTTGTGGATCTTGCTACGTCACATTAAACTATTTACACTTTGGAAATGTTTTCTCTACAGTCATCAATTCCCGTGTGGAACCGATGTATAGGTTTGTCTGTAGCCATTTATATACTGGTAAAACCGCCTATACATAAGTTGCGGTAGCTCACATCAAACTTATATTACGCTATTCTTTGGAATGATGCTAAGGAAAATTAAGATGTTATGTAACTAGTTTAAGTATTATTCAAGGTATATCGTGGATGTGGTGGGAACGCTGCGGGGAACCCTATATATAAGCATCACCGGTATACTAAGAATGTGCTTAAACTGGGCTACGTGATGATCTTGATGGACCGAAGCATGGGTTATTGGAACTTGATGAGTGGAACCATATGTGATTCTTTTTATACTTTGATTCCTATCAAAGCAAACACAGATCTTAAATCATAGTCAAGACATTATGTGTCTAAATCGAATAAATTTCAAAACGAGCTTTGAATCGTTATTCGGGGTTTCCAAAATCTCGTCAAAGTCTGTGCCTCACCAATAAATACATGCAATGTAGGAAGAGTGGGATGAGTATTTGCTTATAGGTACGCATGTTGTAACACCCCGAAAAGTCAAAACGAGTCATTAAGGTTAAGTGGGCTTAACTAATGGGTATTTAATAAAAAAAAAGGATTATGGGCTAATTTGGGTTTATGGACAAGAGCTTGAGTAATGGAGGCCCATAATCAGCCCTTAACTCCAAAAATCAGCCACCATCTTCTTCATTCCAACCCTAAGTCCAAAAATCCGTAGAGAGAGAAAGTAGAGAGAGAAAGTGCAAGAAACTCAAGTTTTGGAGCTACTAAGGTCAAGGGATTGAAGATCTGGGTGTTTGGGCAACAAATCTCAAGAAAGGAGCAGCAAAACAAGGTAAGAATCAACCCCTAAACCCTTCTGTAGATCAAACCCGGATTCTAGGGTTTTGGGTTTTGAAAAGTTGCAAAGAATCGCATAAAGGTCACATTTTTACGTATGAAAACATGTATGAAGCTTAGATTTAGCCTCATGGATGATAAACTAAGAGGTTGGACGTAAAAAGTTGTGATTTTGGGTGAAAAACGGACTGGTTCGTGATTTTTATGCGATCTGCGAAACTGTATATGCATCCAGCGAATTTGCATAATCATCCAGCGAAACTAAGAACATTTCCAGCGAAATTACAGTTTCGCTAGGGCGAAACTACAGTTTCGTTCGGGCGAAACTGTGGACCCATAGACATTGCGAAACTAGAAATTTCCAACGAAAGTTGGGCGCTCAAGGCAGCGAATCTGTCCAGCGAAACTGGCAGAAGTGCTGCCCAGTGAAACTGGCAGCGAAACTGCCAGCGAAACTGGCAGCGAAACTGCCAGCGAAACTGTGGGCGAAATCAGGAAGAAAATGACGCTTTTGTGTATTAACTATCGTGCAGCTAGAGTGTTTGGACTATAGCTTAAGTAACTTAGGATTGAAGCTATTTGCTAAGTTCAGGTGAGTTTCTAGACCCCCTTATTTAAACGTTTTTCCATGTTTTGGGGCTATTATGCATAGTAAATATAAGGTTTTCAAGATAAGGATTTCAAGGTGTTTTAACAAGGAAATACAATTTTCTAAAGTAAAATGTGACATTTAAATAGCTCAAAATAATTTTCGGGCGCGCTGACCTGGCAGCCCGGCCCCAGCCAGGGGCGTTGCCCCTTGGACCCCACTAGGGGCTGCTGCCCCTAGGACCCCGCTATCAGGGGCTGCCGCCCCCGAACCCCCGCTGTCTCGCGGAGGGTCGGTTACGTGTTATGATGATTAGTATTTGGTATGTTGTGTGCTTAATAAGCTAAGTATTATATATATATTAAGTGAAAGATAATACTAACGAGAAGTGGAACTTAACGAATGTTACCCCCGGGCCCATTTGATGATGAAAAGTCTTGCAAGCACTATGATAGACTTCACTTATGTGGGTCTGATGTATGATGATGGATCCGTATTCATGAGCGGGCTATGTGCCTAGCAGTGTGGATCAACTGTCGGGGGAAGCTACCATGAAGATGTGTACCGACGGGGATCGATCAACCGTCGGGGGTAGTGACCATGGATAACGTGTACCGACGGGGATTGACATTCGTTGTCAATCAACATGGAGATCTTGCTTTGTGCAATCTCGCCTATGATGAAGTGAAATGAAATGAAAGAATGAAAGATAATGAACGTGCCTAATGCGATGCAAGTGATGTTTGTAGTATGATGTATGCGTGTTCATTATATGAAGGATAAAAGATTATATTTTCTTATTTATATAAAACTAGAACTCACTCAGCGTAGCTGACTTTTTATGCATAATAGTGGGCAGGTAAGCGCTGAGGCTGAGGATGGCACCACGGAGCTACTTGGGGAAATATGGATGGCATTCCTATTAATGAAGTCTTTATTGTAATTAATGAACAAGGAATATGTTTTGTTTACCTTTAAAGGACAAATGTATGAGTATGATGGGGTTTCTAAGTCTTTAACGAATGTTTAATTATTTTCCGCTGCAATGTTTTGTTATTAAACTGAATTTATGCTATGAATTGCCAACTGTGAGGTTTCCCGGGAACGGGGCCTTACACATGTTTCCAACAAAGATGTGGTTGACTTAAAACTTGGTTAGTCAACATACTCGCTTTGATTTACGAATCAAACGATTACACTTGGAACATCTCATTGTTATTATGCCAAATTCCCGATGGTCGTTTTCATGTTGTATAGCTCATATTACCCAAATCTCATAAAATATCTTAATGATATTTCAAAATGTCTACTCGTCAAAAACATACCCTGATCTGGAAACTCTAGCCGTAAGATTGTTACTATTGTAGCACGTGAGGTATACCAACCCTCCTAACTCATCTGAATCAAGACGTGAACCCTGCTCAAATCTCTGTTTGTCCTAACCCCCCACGTGCTTATACCTACAAGCATTTCAGTTCTTGCAACCCCACTAAGTTCAGTGGAGCCAAAGGAGCTACCGGATTACTATAGTGGTTCGAAAGCATCGAGGACCCTTTCCTAAACACCGAATGGTCTTCAAAACTTTAAACCATTATTTACGGTTCTCAAATCCTCCTAAGAATGTGTCCAATAACTAAGGACATGCAAAGCTGTAGGTGTAATTCATACACCTTGGGATACTTTGTTAATTAAATATCTTATATTAAGTGGTCACTCACCTCAATAATCAAATAAACTAATTATAACCTTATTACCACCTATGAGTACGCGTGTCTTCAATAAGGTTATGGCTGACCTCATATCTTGAGAAGTCCATGTATTCCCTTTAATTGTGAATCAAATGTTCACATCTCATTGTAATGTTGGATCATACTTGTCCCTGATTTCGTCTTCCTGATTTAAATTATTCAAGATTTGAATACCATCATAACCAATTTCTGCTATCTCGAACTTCGATCTTAAGCTTGTAAGCATGATTTTTCTCCTTTGTTACACTAATGAAACTTGAAATTTTCTGAATTCCTAGTTGATATTAACTTTCCTTTCGTCGTTAAGTCAAACTTCATACGGCTTGCACCGCGGGAAATGCAAGAGTTTGCAGGTCAACCTATGACCAAGAACGTTCGTATCTCCTAAATGATTCCATCTCATCAAAGCAGGGGAGATTCCCTTACTTTGATGAATCTCTATTTCGATAAATGGTTCCCATTTGTTTGCTTTGTGAAATTTCATCCTCTGGATTAGGGTGACTTCTTTATCTTGAGGATTAACCTCAATTATTCTCATTGAAATTTACACTTCACAAACGACATGATCTCACCAAAATAGGATTGAAACCTGTATTTTTGTGACAAATGTCGACCTTTGATTGTTTTCTTGTTATTATCAAGATAAGCATGAATTCCATACCTTGAAGACTAATCTCAACTCTTGATCTTCAACTTACCATGGTTGTAATCAAGTGACAAGAAGCATGAAGTAATTTGAAGGGTGAACCAATGTTGGTGATTCGACCTATCAAGCCAAAGCATGATCTCTGAACCTGAAAGAAGACCCGATCGTATTAAGTAGATTTTGATTCCAAGCTTGGAGCACTTCAAATTCTTAAATCGACTTCCCTTCCTTTATCCTCATATTTTGACCTAGCAATATGGAAACATTTATTCCTTATCTATCGACATTCATTTTTGAGTTATCATCACAACGTGATTACGCGATGATAGTCTTCCTAAACAATCCCTCTGCTGAAGATATTATCAACTTATGAACATGACTTTCTAGTCATGTAAATATTCTCAGCTGAAATCATGGTTTGTTGAACTGCGTATGTTTGCGTCACTTCTAGATTTGCTTTTGAATCCTTAACCTTGAAAAATCATTAAAATTCTATCCTGGATTTGAACAACAAGACCTTAAAAGGAAGTTCTGGAGAGAGTTACCAGCAAAGAGAGGAATTACTTTTGAGACTGAGTTATTTGGAGCCAAAACATTCTTAATATATGTTGAACCCGTGTTCAGCAAAGATGGGGAGGAGATTGGTGTTAATTACATGGGCATGGAAATCACTGATCAGGTGAAAAAGAGAGAAAAGATGGCAAAACTAAGGGAAGAAATAGCTGTGCAGAAGGACAAAGAGACAGAACTTAATAAAACTGTTCATATTACAAAGGAAACGATGAGAGCAAAACAAATGCTAGCAACCATGTCACACGAGATCAGATCTCCATTATCAGAGGTCGTTAGCATAGCAGAAATTCTATCAACAACAAAACTTGATAAAGATCAGAAACAACTTTTGAGTGTCATGTTGTCTTCTAGTGATCTAGTCCTTCAACTTATTAGTGACATCCTCGACTTTTCCAAAGTTGAGTCAGGAGTTATGAGGTTGAAGGCCACAAAATTTAGGCCCAGAAGAGGTGATGTCCCAGTGTGATGTCCCAGTGGAGGTTATTGGTGATGTCTTACGGTTTAGACAAATTCTCACCACTTGATCAGCAATGTTGTCAAGTTTAACCACCAAGGAAAGGTTCAGAGTAATCTTTATGTAATAGCAAACCCATTATCTCAAAATGTCGAGAAATTAACCTGCATCCATTTCAAATATTCGTATACCATGGTATGACGTTAAAATATCAATCGTTATTCTGGACGATTTATTCATTTTCTGTTTTATTCATATTTTTAACCATCATTGTGAACCCATTCCAAGATCTTCGCATAGCATATTATTCTTAGACCGATGGTTGGTCAGAGTAGAAATACATATTCACAAGACATGCGTTAAGGTCGTTTCATATGTTGGCGTTTGGGATTCTTAAATTCCGACGGATAACCTTTCTTATCATTGTTGGTCTTATCTTGATTTCTAGACATCACCTTACCATGAAATTACATTCTGGAAGTTGTGATTATAAGTCTAACATACCATGGTAACTCGTCATCATTTCCAATGTTTCCTCTCAACACCGACAGCATCTGGATTATCGTTGGTCGTTTGACTAAGTCAGCACATTGCATTCCAATTCGAGAAGATAATCGAGTTGAGAAACTGACTCGTATCTATATCAATGAGATAATCAGCCATCATGGTGTGCCATTGAACATCATTTCCGATCACGATGGTCGATTCATCTCTCTTTTCTGGAAAAGTCTCCAATCAGCTCTCGGAATTCAGCTGAATCTTAGCACAGCTTATCACCCGCAAACCGACGTTTCATGTTTCAAACCTCACCAATTGCCTCGCCGATGAAAATCTCCACATACCACTCAACGGAGTCCAGATTAATGAATCTGTGCACATTATTGACAAACCTGTGGAAATTATGGATCATGAAGTCAAACAACCCAAACGAAGCCGGATACTTATTGTCAAAATCCACCGGAAATCTAAACGTGGCCCAGAGTTCACCTGGGAACGTGAGGACCAAATAAAATCTCAGTATCATCATGTTTTCGTTTCAGGCTCCTTGCGATTAAATTTCGGGACGAAATTTCCTAAAGCAGGGGAGACTGTAACATCCCGTACTTTTACAAACAATTAAGTTCAATACGTTCCAATAATTACAAATATATATATATATACATATATAATAATAATAATCATAACAATAATAACAATAATAAACATAATGATAAAAATAAAATAATAGTAATAATAATAACAACAATAATAATAATAATAATAATAATAATCATGATAATAATAATAACAAAATTCAGGGGGGTTTGTGTAATTTTTGAAACTTTAAAATGAATTTTAAACAAAAAATAACAATAATATAAACCGTAGGGACCAAATCTGTAACTTACGAATTTACAAAACCAACCCCCCGCCCCTTTTCGAAATTCCGGCCAAACTCCGGCCGAAGTCCGGCCAAACGCCGGCAACTACCAAAAACCGAATAAAAACTCGATTTCTATTGCCCAAATTACCCCGAATCGTTTAGTGGACCAGAATCGAACACAATGCAATCCTAAAACGCGTTGTAACGTTAAATTAACGGTAAAAATCTTTCCACTTTATTCCCGACCGTTTCAAACGGCTAGATTGTCCACTCAAACACGGTTACAGACAAATTAACTCTATCAACTCAAACACTATTAGGCTATGAAACGAATACAAGCTGCAAATTCAATCGAAACACACACACCCACTGAATTCGATTCACCTCTGTTCTTCGAACCTGCAACTCAATCGACCACTACCCTCCGAGCATTATAACTCACAAATAGCATCGGGCTTTCGATTATTATCATCATTTGAAGCTTTCCATACAATTAATTCGATTTTTATCACGGTTTGATCCACATTCAAATTCGAGTATACCGCGGCTGTTCTTCGAGTATTCTAAGCACTATTTCAACTCAAAACAGGTAATTGAACACACTAACTTATTCGTTTTTACATAGGGATTAAAAGCCCTAACCTTAATTTGATCATCATCTACGAATTGGGGTTCAATTTTGATGAAATCGAATTAGGGTTTATAGAAAAATGGGGGAACTGGGGAAACCATGTTTAAAAATAATTGAAACTGATCATCATCGCGGCTGGATGCCTTGGTTCAGTGGTATGCATGTGGGTGTGCGAGTTAGAGGTCCCGGGTTCGAACCCGAGCCTCTGCAATTATTTTTAAAACACCTTTTTGAGCTTCTAAAAATTCTACAAAAATTCTTAAAAATTATAAAATAAATTTTATAAACTTTTCTTATTTAAAATGTTACAAAATGTTTTTTTTATAAATTTATTTTATTTAAAAAGACATTAATAAACTTTATAAAATAGTAGTTATAAATATTACAAATAATTATTTTTGTAAAAATAGGCATTATATCGTATTTAACTATGAAATAATCATAGAAAACCATAGAAATTATAATATATAATTTTATAAATCATTTGTAAATGTAATTATAAGTTATATTTTTATATTTTAATTAATAAATTATTATTGAATTATACGATTTCAAAGAATACATACATATACTCCTTTCGAATAAATCAAAAATACAAGTAATTTCACTACTTGTCCAAAATCCCATTTTAAATCTTAATATCGTTAGGTATGAAATCAAACTCAAGTATATAACTAATCGTGGACATTAAACCAAACCGACTCGAATTCAATCAAACATATCTATTCGCACTGAATATGTTTTAAAGGATTAGTTATAATCAATAATAGGTATTAATCGTGTTTGATCGTGCATTGCTTGATTCTGTGAAGTCGTTGTGCATTACAACAATACAAGGTGAGTTTCGTGGCCCCTTTTCATGTTTATACAAGTTTTTACTGTTTTCAATCAATGGGGGAAAAGTATGCTCACCCGTTTTCAATGCTGTACATCGTATATTCTATTTTCATACTTGGAATCAATGTGATACTGTTTTGCATGCATACATGGTGTTATTTTATGGAAAACTCAAACAACCATTAATTCCCGGGCTTGGGAACCAACAGTTAGGTATTGGTAGTACTACTGGGTTGACACCCCCACCCTCGACAGATCGGTTTAACTTGTGAGTTACCGACTACAGCTGCCAGCAATCCGGCCATGGGTGAATATATTCCGTCAGATTTATATGCATAACGTCACTAGGTTTGGTTGTCTTAAACACATGTTATGTGGTTTGTGCTTGCAGTTTGATTCCACATCAAAACCTATACAGCATCAGTTACATGTTTTAAATTTAAACCTGCGGAACTCACCAACATTATGTGTTGACATTTTTGAGCATATCTTTTCAGGTGAACATAATCAAAGAGGATAGCTAGTGCAGATGCCTTAGCCGAGACCTCAGGATTTCAATAGTTTTGCATATGTAATATTTGTCATTTGTTTCCATATTTGAACATTGTGTAATTTGGATTAGAATCAATAAGACTATGATAGTCGTGGAACTGACTAACCACGACACAAGTCACCATTGTGTCGGGGGACGTCATGACACGAGAAGTTTGCATGTATTATATCTCTGTATTTATACCAAGTGTTATGACGATCCCGTCCGTCGCATCCTCGTGTTTCCGCTATAAGCGAGGGTGTGACAATAGTGTCTCCTAGAGGTCCTTTATTATGACTCATTATGCACTAGAAATTATAGCCATTTTGGCTTCAAGTTCTTTTATAATCTTTTTAAAATATTCTTTTTCTGACTCAAGGATTTTAAATTCTCTAAATTTATCTTCAATTTGTAATAAGCTTAGAGAGCTATTTTCCCTTTCTTTAATATAATTTCTTTTTTAACTTGAAGTTGGATTTCCCTAATTTGCTTATTAAGGATATTAATATATCTTAAATATGCCAATTTGAAATATGTTATTCCAATTGGTCCTTTAAAATTTTTTGGTTCTTGAGGGGGTCTTCTCATTTTAGATACACACTGGTAAGAAAATCAGGTAAACTGTTATCAGTTCCCTTTTTATAAATTATTTCAAAATCAAATAGCGCCAAATGTGACTGCCACCTTGCAAACATTTGTTTGGAAACATCATGTTTAAAATCTTTAGTGAACATATATTTTTCCGCTTGCCAATCTGTTCGTATAACAAACTTTTTGTTATATAAATCATCTTGAAATTTTAAAACACATTTGACTATTGCCAGAATTTCTTTTGCAATAGTAGCATAATTCTTTTGGCTAGTATTCCACTTACCTGAATGGAATCTAACAAGATATTCTTGTTTATCCTTTGGAGACTTCTGTTTCAAAATTCCTCCATAGCCTATCTCAGAGGCATCAGTCTCAACAATTTTATCTATCATGGGACTTGCTATCATTAAGCAAGGAAGGTTTTTAACCTTTTTCTTTATTTTTTAACTGCTCTAGTATGATCTAGAGACCACGGTTTAGCATTGTTTTTAATCTTTCATATAAAATTGCAGTATCTTCTGCTAAATTTTTATAATACGGAAGAATATAATTTAGGCTTCCAAGAAATCTTTGAAGTTGAGTTTTATCCTGAATTTCATCAGGAAATTTTGATGCAAATTCAATACTTCTATTAATCGGAATTATATTTCCTTGGTTGATATTATGACCCAAAAATCTTATATTTGTTTGGAAAAGCATCATTTTAGTCCTAGATATAACTAAACCATTTTTTAAAATTATTTCTTTGAATATATTCAAATGTTTAAAATGGGTTTCAATATCCTTAGAAAATACTAAGATATCATCAATATAAACAATGATAAATGTACTATATGGGATAAAAATATCATTCATTATATTTTGAAATTCTGAAGGTGCATTCTTCAGACCAAATGGCATTACATTCCATTCGTAATGTCCTATAGGTACTGTAAAAGCAGTTTTGTACCTATCGTTTTTCTTCTATTTGAATTTGCCAGTATCCTGACTTTAAATCAAACTTTGAAAATATATTTGCATCATGCAATTTATCTAGTAAATCTTTTTTATTAGGTATAGGGTACCTAATCCATTTTAAGACTTTATTAAGAGGCTTATAATTTATTACCAATCTAGGTACACCTCTTTCTTGTTCTGCATGTTTATTAACATAAAATGCGGTACATGACCACGGAGACTTAGAGATTCTAATTAAATTTCTATCTTAGAGAGATTTTATTTCTTTCTTACATAATTCCATATATTCAGAATTCATTTGGCATGGCCTTGCTTTAGTCGGTATTTGACTTTCTTTAAAATCATCTTCGTATGGGAGAGAAACAATATGTTTCTTCCTTTCCCAAAATGCATTAGGATGATCATTACATATTTGTAGGGAAAATTGATGCTCAATTAATTTAATCTTTTCCTGTAACCTATTTTTACTTAATGTTTCTTGAATATTTAAAGAAAATATTTCTCTTTGTAGGAATTCAATTTGATTTATTTTTGCTTTCAATAATTCTTCTTTTACATTATTTAATGTCCTTGTTAAAGGATTACTTATAAACGGAAAATTTATTTCTCTTTCCTGGTATGTACCAGTTATTCCAGTACAATCTATTCTTTTTATAGGGAAAATCTTATCAAGAAATGGGCTACCGAGTATTACTTGGTTTGCCAGATTTTTTACTAGTACAAAATTAGTATCTATAAAAGTTTTTTCTTGACATATGAATGCCATGGGTATTTTATAATTTACCTCGAGTTTTCCTTTACCCGCATGACTCAGACTATGAGAAGTCTTATGTTAATATTTTACAGGTACTAATCCTTCTTGTATACAATTCAAATCTGCACCACTGTCTATTAGCGCAGTTACTTCTATAAAGAAGTCTTGTCCTATAAGGAGTTTTATTTTCGTATGCCACTTTTGTGAAGTTATAATTTCCATAATATTTTTTAAATAATGAGATTCTGATTCTTCTGGTTGAGGAATTATTTTTCCTATTTCTAGACCTATGATCCTTTTTTCTAATTCTTTATTGTTTTGCTATAACAATTTTATTTCTATTTTCAGATTATTAATTTCTTGTTTTAATTCCTGAATGTCAAAAGGTTTCTTATTCTTTTTATTTTAAGAGTGTTTCATACCAACTAGTAGGCCGGAGGCCTCCCCAGAAGGTATGTTTATTTAGAAAACATACTTAAAACTTATAAACAATAAAATCTTAAAAACTTATAAATAAAATCTGTTGGGCCACCAACGGCTAGATCCAGGAAGGCTATGAACCAATTGGAGATTTTACACAGCTTTTGTCAAGGATGTTAATATGTGATCAGTAAAGGTCAGCCCTAAAACGCCCCACGCCATCCCGGCTTTTTGGCTTAAAATGGGCCCCAAGAGTTCGACCGCCACATTAACATCTCGAATGGGCTGCAACCTGTCCATAATCACCCCCCTGTATTTTCACTATCATTGGCCTTCCAGACTTTTTTTTTTTAATAATAATAATAATAATAATAAGTCATAGAATTCAGTTAAGCATGGTGATGTTTAACACTTAGATGTTTAGCCTCTAAGAGAGACTATCATCAGAAGAATAAATTTAAGAAGGAGAAAAAATTACCAGAATTTTTGGAACTTAGGCGCTTGTTCTTGAAACTCTTAAACTTTAACTTCAATATTATAAGAGAATTTTTACAAGAGAGTGGAGAGGGATTTCGATCTTAGTAGTGATCGAGGTGTGTCTAAACTAATTACAATTGCCTCTATTTATAGGAGGCTCATACACTAGAATATGCTAATAATATGCGAATATTCGCATCCTATGCGTATTACGCGTCTAGAGTACAATTATTAAAGTTGCTTTATAAAAGCAAAAGTTACAATAATGCAACAACCAAACAAATTTGTCTGGTGAGTGGAGAGATTTCGTCCTTCTTTTGAATTATTGACGTCCTTTATTTGGTTGTGGGACCTATTGTATTATTTCTTTTCTTTTGAGCTACCAGATATTTCTGGTTCTTCTTTCACCATTATTCTTTGGTAAGCTTCTTCATTGAAGTCTTCTTCATATGGATCTTGAGAGTCTTGAAAAATAGATAGATTTTCTTCATTATTTGAAGATGTACCTGATGTAGTATCCGTCGAAGGAGATGCTCCTTTCTTGAAATGTCTCGCTATGTCCTTCTTCATTTCTGCGAGATATACTTTCATAATTTCTTCTTCACTGATATCCTCAGTGCCTTTAATCATTTTAAGCCTTGTAACAATATGATTGAATGGACTAGGGGATTCCCTTTGTTGTTTCTTCTGCTGTTGCAGCTTGTATGACTGTATAATTTCCTGGATATAATCCAGAGTATCTTGGCAGTTTATCTTTCCATTTTCTTCTTGCATCATTTTCTTCCAGAATTTAGTCATAAATTTTCTTTTTAAACAAAAAATATTTTCTGGGTATAACCCATTTCCGGAACCCACTTCAATATCCATGGGATACTGAATTGAGTGAAATAATAAAATGAAGCCATTCCTTCAATAAGGGTGTTATCATGTTGGGCTTCGATTAAAATTGGAGATAAATCTACCCATTGGGTATATAAATCTTTAAATATTTTTGCATTCTTAGTAAATATATTTACTGATGGACCGTATAACTGCCACCATTTAAAAATCCAGTTTGGAATATCCGAATCATAGACTCTTGAACAAATTTTTATAAACCAAGAATGTTTTTAACTAGGATTCTCATATAAAAGAACTCTGTCAAAAGCTTTGATATAATCCCAATAGTTATAACTAATAGGATTTTTAGATTTAGGAAATATGATTTCCCTTGTTCTTAGAGGTGATGTCCCCCAAGTTTCAACAGATATGATCTGTTTAATTATGATTTTACTGAAACTGATGGCTTTATTGGCCCCAGTATAATGCGTTATTTCGCATGATTCTTTTTTGAGAATTTCCTCATAAAATGTTAGAGACTTATATGTCTCAGCAGGATATAATCCTTTATCAAGATATCGATTGGTTATTAACCAAGGATTATCTTTCCATTTTTTATCTTTATTTTCTAAAGAAGTATGACTTCTTTGTTTGGGTTATGAACCCATTCATCATCATCACTTTCATCAGTGGTGATTTGGGCATATGATGCCTTGCTGTAAAACCTCTGAAAACTCCCAAGAAATCAATAACACACGATCTCAATCACGTGAATGCGGAATGTAAACGTGATTGGATAGAAAAGAAGATTGGATTGAACAAGAAATGCTTCTTCGATTAAAACAAATAACCTATTACAGGTCTTGTGCGATTTCGCACAGAAAAGTATGATAATGATTGAAAAGCTTAATTACAAAACGAAATCTAGCTATTTATACTAAACACATGGTTCTCGCGCGAGTTGCCTTTCGCGCGGCCTTGTCTTTCGCGTGAGTCTTCATCTCGCGTGGAAGCTGTTCTCGCGTGAGAGCTGCTTCTCGCATGACTTCTGGATTTCGCATATGATGTTTTGCCGAGCCTTGATTTGTCTTCTACAATCTCCCCCTAGGCTCGGTGAAACATAATCAATCAAAGTCAACATTCGCCTTCTTGTAAGATCCAGCATAGGCATACCATTTATTTCTCTGGATCCGGTCAATCATCCATACGTACTGGCAAGATAGAAAATAAACAGACTCATCAGCTGAGATAGGGCAGTGTAACAGCTTGAATAAGTCGTCTTTGCCAAACTTCATTAAGTCTGCTGGATCAATGATTCGATAAGACCTGTCTATACATCTGATCACAGCGTGACCGGAATCCTTTTCACATCTCCAGGATAGAAGTTGCTTCAAAGAGTTGGGAGGAACTGGAGCATGCACAGGGACTTTTCTGATAAATTTGGGATGTTGATAGACTCGTATCTTCATAGGAGCTTTAGTATTTTCATCAATTCTTGTTGAGTCATCAATCAACTTTGATTTTGCAGTCTTAAAGTCTTTGAAATTTGTGCGCATCTCCCTTCTTATCATGGATCTCATGAGCTCAGCTTCACTGTAATTACTCTCATTGAAGAATGGAGCTTTGCCCATGGAGTATAAATCAGCAGCACGTAAAGTATGAAAGTCTTGAGTGCTCTTTAGATAATCAATCTCTCCATTTCTTCTCTTTATAACATACATCCTTTTCTCACCATCATAAGCCCAGCTAATAACGTGAGACATTTCACCATACTTCTGTTTTGGCTTTGAGATAAACAGAAAATGTGCTTCAGTAGGTGGTGGTGGTGCTTTGAACTGTAAACCTCCTCTAGTGTATAGGGCAATCTGACCAGTGGTAATTGTCTTTATAGTATCAGTAGGAGGTACACCACTCACAGTCTCATTGGGAATTTCTCCTTCTTCAAGATTGATGTCTTTGAAAAGCTCTTGAAGGTTGTTCCCAAAAATGTCTGTATACTCATTCTGCTCTTCCAGATCATCAAAAATATCAAGTTCTTCTTCAACAGTTCCAGATGAAGTTTGTTGAAAAGAATACAATTCCTTTTCATACACACTTTCTGTGGCAGGGTCCAGTGGATCATATCCTTCTGGATCACTAACACTTGGTCTATCGACATTGTCAGTGTTAGTATCTCCAGTAGGACTTGAAGAAGAACCTGTAGCATTACCTCCATCATTATTATTACCATCATCACTTCCATCATCTCCACCATCATCATCATTACCATCATTTCCACCATCGTCATCATCATTATCATCATCATTTTCATCGTCATCCTCATCATCATCTTCCTCATTATCATCAGAATCACCATAATCAACTAACTCTTCATCCTCCCTTTCATCAACAATAGGCATAGAAATCATGTGTTCCGGCTCAACGAAAGCTGTAGATGTGTAAGCTTCGGAGATAGGTACTTCAGATGAAACAGGAACATCTTCAGTAGTGCTACCACTTTACTGTACAGTAGATGCTTGTGCTTCGTTGACCGTTTCCTTCTCAGGAACAGTCTCAGTAGGAGGTGGACTAGGAGAGCGTCTACTTGATTCACCAATTACTGTAGTAGACCTTATGATAGGAGGCTGATGAAAATAAGTCTGTGAAATGAATTCTCTCAGCTCGTTCAGTTGTCTCTCCAATCCAGAAGTGTAGTCAAACATGCTTTTCATTTGTTGCTCAAGAGATGCCAATCTTGTGTCTTTGATAGCTGAGTCGAGATGAATCATGTTGATCAGATTTGTCTTTTCATCATTGCCTTTCTTTAACTCAGCAATCAATTTCATATTCTCAAAATTTTCTTTCTCCAGGTTCTTTATTCTTTCTTCCAACGTGATAGAACCTGGAGTGCTTGTTGATTCCTCTCTCCTCTGAAACTCAGGAGGAGTATTCAAGAGTGTATCTACATCAAACTCTAGATTTTCTTGATGAGGTGGTGTAGAGAAACCTGAGCCAGAAATATTAGCTGCTCCAAAAACATGAACTGTTTCTGTTTCAGGAGCAGAAGAAATCACATTTGCTGCCTGATCTTGCTCTGTCTCGGTGACAACCACATGAGTTCGTGGTCTCCTTGGTACAATACCTCGACCTCTCTTTCTAACTGGATAATCTCTCCTTCTAGCCATCCGTTTTCTTCGTGAGGAGGTATTTGGTGACTCTTCAGGGACATAATCAGTATCCCTGTCTTCCTCATTTGGTCGAGAAGATGTTGGAGTAGAAGGGGTTGGATCAGTTTGGATCACATAGGGAACATTCCCTATTTGATCACTAGCAGTCTCGGAACTGGAAGCAGAGTGAACAACTTCTTCCATTCCTCCTTCACGCGCAGGCTCATCTTCAAAAAGCTTCTCAATCTCTTCATCAATATTATCTCTAGTAGTAGAAGTAGAAGCACCAGTCTGTGCATCATCAGCATGAACACCTTCATCAAACTCATCAACATGTTCATCAATCTCAGAAAATTTGCCGATCTTCGCAAAACTTTTACCAGAGCATTTGTTTCCTCTGGCTCCAGTAAGGTGTGTAAAAATCTCCTTCTTAATTGTCTGAACAACGTATTTAGGAGATCTCTGAGTGGCAAGCTCAGGAAATGCATCGTTGATGATCAGCTGAATGAATCTGGGATACATGATAAACTTTCTCCCTGGATTGGCCGTAGCGTTTTTCACCATCTCTTGAAATATCACGCCAGAAATGCTGAATGGAATATCATCCACCAGAGAAACCATAAGGATCCAAACACAGCACTAAGGCTATCCATGCCAGCCTTCAAATTACTCAAACAGTGAATTACCACATGAAATAAATATTTCCAGTATGGTGGTAACCACTTCTTCTCCAAACTTGGATATCTATACTCATATCCCATCCGAGATAACAATCCATAACTATATCATCATCTAGTCTTGTTGGTGCTCCCTCTTGGTCATTAAACAGAAGAACTCTGTTTAGTATGGCTTGAGAAACTATCACCCTTTTATCCTTTACAGTGGCTGTGATAATCTGGTTTCCAGCTTCGTCCTTTTCTAGAGCAGCGTGCTCCAGAAAGAATCTATCAATTCGGAATAGATGGCTGGATCAGCAGAAATAGAATAAACAATCCTTGAGTTCTTAGCCCCTCAATCATAGAAGAAAATAATTCCTTTCCTTCCGGAACCTCATCCAAGTATGCAACACAATTATGATTCTTATTAAAGATCATTTGTGCCATCTGCATTGTCAAATAAGATCAAGATTAGAAACTCAGAATATAACTTAATTATGTCAAAATAGTTTCAACACTTAGAACATGTGAAACAAAAACTTTTTACTTAGAATATTTCATCACTTGAAAACAATTTATCATCTCAAAGTTTTATTATATTTAAGGTTTATCAACAAAAAGTTATTGTGTATAAGTACAATTGAGACACAAGTGGTTTAACACTTAGAAACTTTTACAACATTCTGTTATGCGAAAAATCAACACTTGCGAAAATTTAAAGATGTGCGACAAGTGTTTTATGCGAACATACTTTTCACGCGACAACACTGTCAATGCGAGAACTAATTTTGTGCGACAAATACTATTCATGCGACAAAACTGTTTCATGCGACAATAATGTTCATGCGAAATTATTTTGCGAAAACTGAGTTCAAGCAAAAACGTGTATGTCATGCGAAATCAAGACTCACGCGAGAACCAAGTTCACGCGACAAATCTTTTTCGCGTCTGTTCAGTTTTTGTGCGATTCGCACAACCCAACTTCAAATTAACAGTTCACAAATCGATTTTAATCAATGAAGTCCAATCCATAGCTGTCGCCTAAGTCTATAAGGTTGATTTCATCTTTCAATTTCATCATTTAAGTCCTTTTATTAAGTTTTTAAATTCAAGTTGTTAGGTTCCCCTTTAACATTGTACTTCTACAGTAACCAAGACAAATCGTTTATACCTTCAAATCACACTATGCACGTACTAGTATGATATGTGGATCAAACTAACAGATTAGGAGTGAAATGGTGTATGGTTTGGAGTATGCGAGAAGAGATTTCGGATGGTGAGCGAAAAGGGTTTTCGGATGTGGTCTTGAGCGAAAAGTGAAAATGTCTTGAACAGTGTGATATTTAAACCCTGAGAAGTCACGCGACAGTCCCTTTCGCGAGTCATGGTTTTCGCGTGACTATTCCTTTTCGCGTGCGAAACAATTACTTTCAAAATTTCAACTTTTTAAATCTTTTCAAACCTTTACACAACTTTAAATCCTTTTATTTTCAATGAATTAAGTCAACATAAAATGTTATTTACCAAGTGACCAATTAATTTAATGAATCTTCAATTTTCAAAAATTTTCTTGTTATTTATTTGTCCTAAAAATAAAACACTTTAAAATGAAATAAAAATAAAAAAATAAAAATAAAAATAAAAATAAAACAAACACTTACAAACAAAATAACAAAAGAATTAAAACAATTAAAGAATCAAGATCGGATTTGCTTGTTTTGTATAAATTTTCATAATGAGATCATATAGTTCTTTTGTCAAGTTAAGACTCTGTCCGGCTTTATTTAAAATAACTGGTTAAGTTGATTGTCAATATCTGTTGTCCACTTTAAACTTATACTTCATGTTTTACTCAGAAACATAATGAGTGATATATATCATGTTTTGTGTTGATTTAATATAAGTCAGTGGATCCCACAATCAGAACTTCTGTAAAGTAATTATTATCCTTCAAGACACTATTGAGATTTTTCAAGTCACCCCAATTTGACTTAAACCATGCATTGATGATCAGTGATACCATTTATTGTAATCCTAAATATAACTATTTGAGCATAACTAGCCTGAGAAATATTTATTAACCCGGAATATTAACAAGTTTAAGGACTTACTGACAGCCATCCGGACTTACGTCTGCCCTCTCAAGATGTTTAGGACTTACAAGCCATTCGGACTTACATGCCCCATCTTTCGATTTTGCCTTCCAAAGTTAAAAACTATTCTCAAAATCAGAAAATATATACCATATAGTATGTATGTCATTTAGACATATCTTTTGATTTGTTGTGCTTCTTGGCATCTTATATCCTATATGGCCTTTTCCTTTTGGCATCTTTTTGCTCAATTATTTTCTTTTTGTATTTTTCTCTTTTTGTTTCTTTTTGTATTTTTTTTTTTATCTTTATTTTTATCTTTTATATATATATATATATATATATAGTTATGATAATCACTGAATCAATCAATACAGGCTTGAGTATGACAAGATTATATCTCTCAGTCTGTGTTAGAACATTTTTGGCACAGAATCCTGATATGTTCCCCACTAAATCATATTTCTTTAATTCAAGTGTAATCACTCAATTATGATCTTTTCATTTCTGAAAGCAAAGCCTATCAACATATCAAACATAATCCAAGTGTATTCGTATTTAAGCCTTTGAAAGTACTTATACTCGTTTTGAACTTTGTAATATCATTTCTCATTTAAACATGAAAATTTCTTCTTTTGATTTTGGCAATCCTTTGATCTTAACTCCCCCTAAGACCAAAAATATTTTTCAGAACTTGTTTTTTTTTAATTTTCTCCCCCTAAAATTGTGATTGTTCTTTTAAGAAAAAGAAACAATTGCAATTTTATTCTTTATTAAAAAAAAAAATCTTTTTGTGAAGATTCATTAAACCAATTTATCCAAAGTTAATCATTCCCAATGATTGCACAAGGAAATCAAATCGAGAATGATCAAACATCTTGGTAAATAAATCAGCGATATTTTCAGTTGACGGCACTTGTTTTAGGTGAATAAGTTTACAATCAAAACAATCGCGGATAAAATGGATGCGGATGTCAATGTGTTTAGTTTTTGAGTGTTGAATGGGATTTTTCACGATGTTTAGAACTGCCGTGTTATCACACCAAATTGGTGTGTCATAAATGTTGAGACCATAATCGAGAAGTTGTTGCTGAATCCAGACAAGCTGGGAACAACAACTCGAAGCAGCCACATATTCAGCTTCGGCAGTGGATGTGGATACAGTGTTCTGCTTTTTACACTGCCAAGAAATGAGTCGGTTACCCAAGAATTGACATCCTCCTGTGGTCGATTTCCTGTCTAAGTTACAACCACCATAATCACTGTCAGTATAAGCAAATAAATTGAAATCGGAATTTCGAGGATACCAAAGACCAAGTTTAGGTTGACCCTTGAGATACTTGAAAATCCGCTTGACAGCTTTCATGTGTGATTCCTTTGGATCACTTTGATAGCGAGCACACTGACAAACAGGGAACATGACATCCGGCCTGCTTGCAGTGAGATACATGAGGGAACCAATCATCGATCTGTAAAGATGTTGATCAACTGATTCTCCTAATGGATCCGGAGTAAGAGTAGGACGAGAAGCCATTGGAGTTGGAGCTACTTTGGAATCTTGAAACTTGTATTTCTCAAGAATTGTCTGAACATATTTTTCTTGATGAATGAGAATACCCGTCTCAGATTGAGTAACCTGAATACCCAAGAAAAATGAAATTTCCCCAAGGGAACTCATCTCAAACTTCTTCTTCATCACCTCTTCGAACTCCGTGCACATACTATCATTTGTGGAACCAAAAAATATCATCGACGTAGATTTGAACCAAAATGATATCATCACCTGATTTTCGTATGAATAAGGTTTGATCAATTGCACCTCTTGAATAACCATTTGCAAGCAAATGTTCAGTCAGAGTTGCATACCAAGCACGAGGTGCTTGATGTAATCCATATAGCGCCTTATCCAACTTATATACATAGTCAGGATGATCTGGGTCTTCAAATCCAGGAGGCTGACAAACATAGGTTTCTTCCTTCATTTCTCCGTATAAAAATGCAGTTTTAACATCCATCTGGTACACCTTGAAGTTCATGTATGAAGCAAAGGCTAAGAATATGCGTATTGCTTCTAGTCTTGCAACTGGAGCATACACTTCTTCATAGTCCAATCCTTCAACTTGATAAAATCCCTGCACGACAAGACGTGCTTTATTCCGAACTATAACACCTTTTTCATCCGTCTTGTTTCTAAAAATCCACTTTGTTCCAATCGGAAGCTTATCCTTTGGAAGTTCAACAAGATGCCAAACATTGAGTTTCTTGAATTGCATCAACTCATCTTGCATTGCTTCTATCCAGCTGTTTTCTTTGAGTGCCATTTCCACATTCTTGGGCACTATTTGTGATAGAAAGCAAGCATATAGACATGTGTTGATTGCCCCTGATTGACTTCTGGTAATTACACCTTCGTGCAACGGACCAATGATTGCTTCAGTGGGATGAGTTTTATGTATTCTCAATTGAGGAATCTCATCTGCAACCATTCCATCTTCCAAATTTGTAATATGTTCAACATTATCATGAGCTTCTTCAGAGTGTTGAGATTGATACACAATAGTTTCTTCAAGTGTGTCATCTGAAACATGAGTTTCAGAAGCAGTAGACACATTTGGAGATTCTTCAAATGGAACTTGAATGATTTCTATTGGTGTATGTATAGTCTCTGACGAAGATGAAGATAATGGAGAACTTAAAGATTCTTCCAAATCCTGAGTAGAAATTTGTTCTGAAGAAACATCTAATGACTCAGAACATGCAGATACAGGTACAGAATTTGTAGGAATATCTTTGGATGATGAAGCAACGGCAGAATCATCAGATATCAAAGATGAAAGATCCTCAATGATTTTGTTGTCCAAGGAGATTGCTTGAGAAGTAGAATCTGCAGATGAAGGTTTAGAAATTTTAAAATTTATGAACAAAGATTCATAATCATAAACCCATGAAGGAGCTGAACCTGCATCGGTTATGTTAAGCTCGTGCCAATCAATGTTATATGACTCGACTATTTGTCTAGTTCTTTTATTATAAACACGATATGCAACTTTATTGGCAGCATATCCCA
This sequence comes from Flaveria linearis, assembly GCA_024085815.1. NCBI lineage: Eukaryota > Viridiplantae > Streptophyta > Magnoliopsida > Asterales > Asteraceae > Flaveria > Flaveria linearis. Next base: position 85,628 of record JABSNV010000817.1, read on the forward strand.
CAAAGTAACATTCATCCGCCTTTTCAGAAAATTTTGAAGATGATTCTGTTGTATGCAACAAAGTGCAACAACAACCAAAGGCTTTAAAATATTTAACTTTGGGTTTGTGTTTATAAAATATTTCATAAGGAGTCTTATTTAATCTTTTGTTGATTAAAGCACGATTTTGAACATAACATGCAGTATTTACTGCTTCTGCCCAAAAGAACAAAGGTAATTTGGCAGCAGAGATCATCGTTCTAGCAGCTTCAATCAATGTTCTATTTCTTCTTTCTGCAACTCCATTCTGTTGTGGAGTGCCAGCAGCACTGAATTGTCTGGCAATTCCCTTGGATTCACAAAACTCATTCAGAGTTTGATTGCAAAACTCTGTTCCGTTGTCACTTCTGATGCATTTTACCTTTTTCTCTGTCTGATTCTCCACCAAAGTAATGAACTTGATCAAGAGGTGTGGAGTTTCATCCTTAGATGCTAAGAAAAACACCCAAGTAAATCTAGAAAAGTCATCAGTAACAACCAGACAGTAAGATCTGCGACCCAAACTTAAAACACTTACTGGACCAAAAAGATCCATGTGTAAGAGTTGTAAGATTGATTCGACTGAGTTGTGTGCAACTGGTTTGTGAGGAGTTTATGTTGTTTACCCTTTGAACATGACAAACAATGTTCATTTAATGAATTCTTTTTCAGGTAAACCAATAACATGATTTCCACGTACAAGTTTATTCATGTTTTTAAGATTGACATGTCCTAATCGACGATGCCATAACATGGAATCATTCTCCGAGGCTTTGGATAGTAAGCACGAAGCTGTTACCAAAGAACTAGAACAATGCATATCAAGAAGATATGTATCATTGTCTCTCGGAGTCCTCATCAAAATCCATTCATCAGGAACAACAAAACCTGGTTTTAAAATTAAGCATTCTTTGTTAGTAAAGTGTGTAGAATATTGTTTGTCACAGATTTGAGACACACTTAGCAGGTTATGTTTTAATTCCTCAACAAAATTAACATTTTCAAAACTTAGGACGCCGTTTGTAACTGTACCACGTTTAGTAATTCGTCCTCCTCTATCTCCTGCAAATATCACTCTCCCTCCGTTGTATGATTGCACATCTTGTAGTAATGATAAGTTACCCGTCATATGTCTTGAACAACCGCTATCTACATGCCATAGACTTTCAGTAGTCTTTTGCGGTTGTCCCTGCATTTGTAACAAAATTACTTAGATTTTGGTACCCAAGTCAAGCAAGACTTGAGCACATTTTGAGTTGCAGCAAGACAAAATGATTTGATATTTTTATATTTGGTTTGCACATCATTCTTTTCATTTATGTTTTTAATCTTGACATTTTCTATTACATCATTAGTCAAATTCTTATCCCGTCTGACATTAAAATCATTAACAACCTTTGATTTCATATTATTTGAAAATTTTCCACGAGTGAAAAATAGTTTTCTATTATGAGAAATAGAATTATGAAATCTTTGTTTACTTAATGATTTTTGTCTAAAAGGACAATTATTTGCCAAATGATTTGTGTTTCCACACTGAAAGCATCTCTTTTGTTGTGTGTGGAAAACAAACTGTGGATGACAATTATGAAAATTGTCATAAAAACCAAAGTCAGATTGACTAGGTTTAACTTTCTCCACAGTCTCTCGAATCTTTGTCTCGTTTGACAATTGCAAATTCATCTTTTGCAGACTCGAGGAAATTGATGAATTATGACCACTTTGGATTGTAGATTTGGCAGTTTTGACTTTTGGAATTGGTGGTGTTGAAATAGGAACAGTCTTTGATTCTGCTTAGTAGGACCAGACTTTGAATTTGCTGGATGAGGACCAGGCTTAGATATACGGATTGGTGCTGGAGAAGGACCAGGCTTTTGAATGTTCAGATTAAATGCAGAAGAATCATTCACTTGCAAATCTGGGCTACATACATCTTGATTCACAAGGTTAGCATTATAATGTAGTTTATTTTTAAAGAATCGAGAATTCGTTTCTTTAAAAATATGTTCTTCATTTTCAACTTCCCTTTTGAAACAAATCTATTTTAAAATCCTTTTCCATTCTTTCTTTCTGATTTACCCTTTGATTTGCATTCAAATTATAATTGCTATTTGATTTCAACTCATTCAAAACAACATTCTTTTCATTTCCTGACAAGTTTTGTTTACAAGCTGATTGTGAAACGTTTACATTTTTATTTTTCAAACATTCATTCTCATTCTCTTCCTCACTCTCACTTTCCCAATCTTCAACCAACCCATCCACCTTCATTTTATCTGCAAAAGATTTTCAGGTGATTGTTTAGGTTTGGGTACTATGATAGGATCAACAGATAAATTTATTTTGACAGAAGGTTTTAAGTCTTGAGATGGAGAGAATCCAATTCCATAGACCATATCAGAATCACAAATGTTATCAGATGATGGTAAACATGAGTAATCATGATTAATTGGAGGAGCAATGTTAGAAAATCCAACACCACACTTTCCTCCTTTGATCTTCTGAGTCATTTGTGACTTGATTATTCCTTCAACCATTATTGATGAAAGTTCAAATTTCTCAACAGTCAATTTAACCGTGGCTAATTCACTGTTGAGTCGATTAATTTCTAGAGCGAGTTCATTGTTTCTATTTGTCAAGTCATTATTAGTACATTCTTTATCATGAAGATTTAATTTCAAATTATATATTGTTTTGTTTAAACCTTCAAGTTTTTCTTTAAAAATCTTTTCATTTGACTTGTGTTTGCTAGCTTGATACTGAAGTTTTTCAACTTCCATTATCAGGCTCTCATTGTGAACTCTGTATCTTTGAACTTTCTCAACACATGTATTTTTACATAAACTATCATATACCTTTGGTTCAGAAGTTTCCCCTTCTGTTTTCTCTGCCTTCTTGACCATGAATGCTTTCATTTCTTCAGCTGGTTCTTCCACTGGAGCACTAGCAACAGTCTTTGGATCAATACATGGACTTTTGACTGTGAGCTCAACAGTGTATTCATCATTCACACTTTCTTCTTCAGCAACCTTTTCAACCTGATCTTCCTTCACAACATTCTCCTTATCTTCTACCACTTTCTCATCCTCTATTTCAACTTTCTCCTTCTCTTCTTCCACCGTAGCAAACAAACCCTCCAACAAATCATCAGACACGAATTCAGCAAACAAATTTTTCTCCTCTTCTGGTTCTGGAACAATCTTAGCAACAAAAGCAGTAGACAAATGTAAATCAAGAGCCTCCATTTGATCAGACCAGTCATATTCAGCATTAGTTTGAGAAACTAATGCTTTAGTACCACCAGAAGTACTTGCTTTGTCTTTCTTTGGCTCTATCTCCACAGTCACCATCTTCTTCGGGCCTTCATTTTGACCAGTTTTTGGTTCAGTACACTCTCTGGCGAAATGACCTGGTTTGTCACAGTTGTAACACCTCAGGTTAGATTTATCGAAACCAATTTTGCTAGAATTGTTAACGCCAAACATTTTCCTCCCAGTTCTTCTAGCAAAATTCTTCGCCCTGTAAACTACCATGGCCATTTGATACTTGATGTCATTCTCTTCAACATCATCCAGATTAACTTGTTGAAGATCATCAACCAGAACATTTGGAGCAGTAAGTCTTCCGGCCATGAAAGCTTCATAACTCGACATGAAAGTGGTGAAAAGAGCAAGATGCTCCTCAGCAATCTGAACAGTTTGTTTTGATGGACTAGTGGTAGCAACATAAGCATGTTGACCACTCTGAGAATCTTGAGATTGAGAGACTTGTTGATGGATGATGGGGGAATAATGTTGAGCAGCTGGAACATGAACTTGGTGGTTTACTGCTGGTTGAATAAAAGAAGATGCTGCACTTCCAGATTGTTGTTGCTGACACATCTGCGTATAACTGACATAGTAATTCGGATTACTAGCCATCTTTGCATATAGAGCAGTTCCTTCAGCACCCAGAGAACTGAGATGATTAGCAGCTCGCTGCTTATCATCCATAGCATAAGACTTGATTGTTGAGATGAGATCAGTCAACTGTAGAGTATACAAGTCTTTGGTTCTCTTTATCAACGTACAGTTGTTATTCCAACTGTAAGGAAGTGAGTTTAGCAATTTCTTGTTCACAGTGATGGGTTCCAGAGTAATACCCGCACTCTTCATTTTGTGACCAGTCTAACAAACCTGGCCATCTGAACTTCCAGCTCTTCACCAACAATATGATTGAACATGTTGAACTCTTGATTCAACATATCCTTTTTGCTCTCTCTCATGTCTTTATTGCCCATAATCTGAGACTCCAGAGCATCCCAAAGCACTTTAGCACCCCTGAACTCTTGAAACTTTTGTGAGATCTCAGTAGTAAGAGCCATTGTGATGGCAGCATACGCTTTATCATCCAATTCCAATCTCTTGATGTCGTCTTCATCCCACAAATGTTCAGGTTTCTGAACCATTTCACCTTTATCATTTTGTTACAACGGAATGTAAGGACCATACTGATTGATCTCCACATTTTCGGTTCCGTGTAAATAACATATCTCTCGAATCGGAAAGCCCAATCAAATAATCATCTTCACAGAGAAGCCTCGGTGGCTTGTTACCAGTTCCAATTTCCGTGTCTAAATGAAGTGAAGCAGTAAGATGCTTCAAATTCGGTGTTGTTGAAGCCATAGTGATCAGAAAGTCAAAACTCTGGTTTTCGTGCGAGAAAAGAACTCGTGCGAAAAGTGATTTCGCGCGGACTGTTTTCGCGTGAGGAAGCAGTTCGTGCGAATTTCCAGAAGTATCTTTTCACGCGAATCGCACAAAAAGGTGAAGTACCTAACTGTGCGAAAACACCATTTTTCGCGTGCGAGAACTTGCAGATCAAGCGAAAACGTCGATTTTGTGCAGAAACAGATTACCAACTGTTTGTTCACGCGAATGTCACCTCCAATTCACTGATTAAGTTTGATTAAACCCATTTTAATCCAATTTTAATGAATTTAAGTCAATTTTAATCAAAATTAAGCTTAAAGTCCACTAATTAAGTTCAATTAGGTCCAAATCAGTCCAAATCTTCCACAATCGAGCAGCATAACTTTGCCATCTCAGAATCTAAGGTAATCGATGATGAATTCTTCAAAAATGAGTAGAACACAATCCAATTCTTCTCCAAATCGTGGTTCAAGAGCCTAATGCTCTGATACCAATTGTAAAACCTCTGAAAACTCCCAAGAAATCAATAACACACGATCTCAATCACGTGAATGCGGAATGTAAACGTGATTGGATAGAAAAGAAGATTGGATTGAACAAGAAATGCTTCTTCGATTAAAACAAACAACCTATTACAGGTCTTGTGCGATTTCGCACAGAAAAGTATGATAATGATTGAAAAGCTTAATTACAAAACGAAATCTAGCTATTTATACTAAACACATGGTTCTCGCGCGAGTTGCCTTTCGCGCGGCCTTGTCTTTCGCGTGAGTCTTCATCTCGCGTGGAAGCTGTTCTCGCGTGAGAGCTGCTTCTCGCATGACTTCTGGATTTCGCATATGATGTTTTGCCGAGCCTTGATTGTCTTCTACACTTGCCTTGAGGATTATTTTCCTTTGAGGCTTTGAAGGCAATATAATCCTTCCATATCTCTTCATCAACTATGTTTGATGATGACGCACTTGTTGATGCGTTAAAAGCTATAAGCTTTTTGTTCCCAATTTGGGAAATAACTCTTTCACCTCTTCCCCTATGAGAGGAAGATCTTCCACGACCTCTGCCGCGTTCCCAATGAATCATGGCTGAAATTAAGCATAAGAAATTATTAATCTCTTTGCTTCTAACTCCTGGATTTTCTTCTGACTTCATTAAGTCTTCCCTGCAAGATCTGTAAAACATGTTCCTTTGCCTTTCTAGACAAATTTATTACATTTCTAATTTCTTGCATTCTATTTAAAAGCATTGTTTCTATTAATAGAATTCATTTCTTGTTTCAAGAATTTCTTGGATAGTGTTTCCTAGAGGTCCTTTATTATGACTAATTATGCACTAGAAATTATAGCCATTTTGGCTTCAAGTTCTTTTATAATCTTTTTAAAATATTCTTTTTCTGACTCAAGGATTTTAAATTCTCTAAATTTATCTTCAATTTGTAATAAGCTTAGAGAGCTATTTTCCTTTCTTTAATATAATTTTCTTTTTTAACTTGAAGTTGGATTTCCCTAATTTGCTTATTAAGGATATTAATATATCTTAAATATGCCAATTTGAAATATGTTATTCCAATTGATCCTTTAAATTTTTTTGGTTCTTGAAGGGGTCTTCTCATTTTAGATACTCCCTGGTAAGAAAATCAGGTAAACTGTTATCAGTTTCCTTTTTATAAATTATTTCAAAATCAAATGGCGCCAAATGTGACTGCCACCTTGCAAACATTTGTTTGGAAACATCATGTTTAAAATCTTTAGTGAACATATATTTTGCCGCTTGCCAATCTGTTCGTATAACAAACTTTTTGTTATATAAATCATCTTGAAATTTTAAAACACATTTGACTATTGCCAGTATTTCTTTTGCAATAGTAGCATAATTCTTTTGGCTAGTATTCCACTTACCTGAATGGAATCTAACAAGATATTCTTGTTTATCCTTTGGAGACTTCTGTTTCAAAATTCCTCCATAGCCTATCTCAGAGGCATCAGTCTCAACAATTTTATCCATTATGGGACTTGCTATCATTAAGGAAGGAAGGTTTTAACCTTTTGCTTTATTTTTTGAATTGCTCTAGTATGATCTAGAGACCACGGTTTAGCATTGTTTTTTAATCTTTCATACAAAATTACAGTATCTTCTGCTAAATTTTTATAATACGGAAGAATATAATTTAGGCTTCCAAGAAATCTTTGAAGTTGAGTTTTATCCTGTATTTCACCAGGAAATTTTGATGCAAATTCAATACTTCTATTAATCGGAATTATATTTCCTTGGTTGATATTATGACCCAAAAATCTTATATTTATTTGGAAAAGCATCATTTTAGTCCTAGATATAACAAAACCATTTTTAAAATTATTTCTTTGAATATATTCAAATGTTTAAAATGGGTTTCAATATCCTTAGAAAATACTAAGATATCATCAATATAAACAATGATAAGTATACTATATGGGATAAAAATATCATTCATTATATTTTGAAATTCTGAAGGTGCATTCTTCAGACCAAATGGCATTACATTCCATTCGTAATGTCCTATAGGTACTGTAAAAGCAGTTTTGTACCTATCATTTTCTTCTATTTGAATTTGCCAGTATCCTGACTTTAAATCAAACTTTGAAAATATATTTGCATCATGCAGTTTATCTAGTAAATCTTTCTTATTAGGTATAGGGTACCTAATCCATTTTAAGACTTTATTAAGAGGCTTATAATTATTACCAATCTAGGTACACCTCTTTCTTGTTCTGCATGTTTATTAACATAAAATGCGGTGCATGACCACGGAGACTTAGAGATTCTAATTAAATTTCTATCTAAGAGAGATTTTATTTCTTTCTTACATAATTCCATATATTTAGAATTCATTTGGCATGGCCTTGCTTTAGTCGGTATTTGACTTTCTTTAAAATCATCTTCGTATGGGAGAGAAACAATATGTTTCTTCCTTTCCCAAAATGCATTAGGATGATCATTACATATTTGTAGGGAAAATTGATGCTCAATTAATTTAATCTTTTCCTGTAGCCTATTTTTACTTAATGTTTCTTGGATATTTAAAGAAAATATTTCTCTTTGTAGGAATTCAATTTGATTTATTTTTGCTTTCAATAATTCTTCTTTTACATTATTTAATGTCCTTGTTAAAGGATTACTTATAAACGGAAAATTTATTTCTCTTTCCTGGTATGTACCAGTTATTCCAGTACGATCTATTCTTTTTATAGGGAAAATCTTATCAAGAAATGGGCTACCGAGTATTACTTGGTTTGCCAGATTTTTTACTAGTACAAAATTAGTATCTATACAAGTATTTTCTTAACATATGAATGTCTTGGGTATTTTATAATTTACCTCGAGTTTTCCTTTACCCGCATGACTCAGACTATGAGAAGTCTTATGGTAATATTTTACAGGTACTAATCCTTCCTGTATACAATTCAAATCTGCACCACTGTCTATTAGCACAGTCACTTCTATAAAGAAGTCTTGTCCTATAAGGAGTTTTTTTCGTATGCCACTTTTGTGAAGTTATAATTTACATAATATTTTTTAAATAATGAGATTCTGATTCTTCTGGTTGAGAAATTATTTTTCCTATTTCTAGACCTATGATCCTTTTTTCTAATTCTTTATTGTTTTGCTGTAACAATTTTATTTCTATTTTCAGATTATTAATTTCTTGTTTTAATTCCTGAATGTCAAAAGGTTTCTTATTCTTTTTATTTAATTGATTTTTTAATTCTGCCAAAGAGAAGGGTTTTAGTTCTGCAGAAGTAGAAGCTTCTTCCTCTTCTTGGCTCTTAAAATGTGACGAGATTATTTTCTCTTTTATTTGTGGATTATCTATGAGTTTTAATAATTCTAGAATTTCATTAGTTATTACATTTATTTCCATATCTTGGAATTGTGAAATAATTTGATAAATATCATCTTTTTTATTTCTGGATTACAACATTCCTTGTTGCAATTATTATTACAGTCTTTTTCTTCCTCAGATAAAGAGTAAAGACTTTCATTTTCTAAATTGTCTATTTCTTTTTCTTCAGTAGAAGATTGCTCAGAATATGATTCTGAATCTGACTCTAATAATATCTTAGAGATTTGATTTTTCAAATCTTCATCTTCTAGCTTATTAAGCTTTTTCCTAACCCAACAAGTTTTCGCTTTGTGACCTATTTTGCCACATTTTCTACAAATTAACTTAGGCTTATATGAAGCTTTGTATTTTTCAATTCTTTTAAATTTTCTGTCTTCCCTTTTCTTTTTCTTTTCCTATGTTTATAAGGGTTAGATTTCTTTAATTTTAATGATTTAGAAGTACTAGGTTTTACTTCTAATCTAAATTGTTCGCAAAATTGACCTAATTGCCTCTTTTCATTTAAAGAGTTTTTCTTAATTTGGTGGTTTAATCTTATTTCATTGCATAGATTTAAACCTTCTTGCATGCATATACCTATTAATTTCCCATAAGTATATTCATCATAATCTATATTATTTCCTCCTTTTCTAAGGTTATTCCTTATTCTTTCTGCAAATAAATGAGGAAGTCCATCTATGAACTTAGATTTCCAATGAGAGCTATTACTCTCTGGGAGTTCCATTACTCTTGTTAAGAACGTATCCTTATACCATCTAAAAGATGTAAGGGTTCTACACTTAAGGTTTTGTAATAAAGATCTAATATTCTCTGAATTATCAGACCATCTGCCTGTAAAATGTTCTATGATATTTACTATCAATGAATAAGCCGAATTATTTTCTGTAACTCCATCCTCTTCTTTTACACTATTGAGGATTTTCCTCCTATCTTCTTCAGATAGATAATTATCCCACCAGCCTTTAAGCTGTCCTGTAAAACCTGATATAATCATATGAGCTATTGTCTTAGTTGAGTTTCTATTACTCTGACAAATCGTACTATACATTAGCATCCTATGGACTGTTTTATATATTTGAGATTCAGTTTGACCATCTATGTTCCATTCATAGATATTTTTACCACTATATGAGTTATTAACTACATATTGTTCTTCTTCTATAAAAATATCCTGTGGTGTTGGCCTAGGATAATAATACATTCTTTGAGTTGGCTTATCAGCAAACTTTGATGACATTTTTGCTATTTCATCATTTATTCTTTGTTTATAATTTTCTTCATTAATACTTTCTTCAAATTCAGTTAAAGTATTAATCTTGAGATTCTTTAATATGCTTATTGAATCATTTAGAGTTTGAAGAATATTTTCTTCCGATTTTGTTTTAAAATCTGTTATTTTTTGTGGTAATTGTATGCTTGGAGTAGCACTATATTCTTTTTTATTATTAACAATACTTTGTTTTTCTTTGAAGTGTGATAATATATTATCCAATTTTAGCAATATCTTGCAATTGTTCTCCTATTATTATAAGGTATAAATTTGTGTAATTTTGTGATTTTATTAGATTATTTATATGAGAAATTGTTACTGCTAAGGTATCACCTTCTAGTAATTTTTGAAAAGCTTGATAACATCTTTCCTCTCCTTGTTTTTCTATTTTGAAACCAGTTGTTGGAGGGAAAACTTGAGTACTTATCGTACCATTTATATTGTATTGCCTCTCTATTATCGAAATTATACTTTGAGTATATTTTTCAATAAACCAAGAGACAAAAGGTATGACCTTATTTTTTCTGCTAAATCAGCATAAAATTTTCACTAAAGAATTCTTTTTCTTTGTTATTGAAATTAGAAAAAAAACCATTTTCTAAATAATTCCCATTTGGGGGTAAAAAATTCCTTTGAAATTGCATCTCTTAATAGAGATCCTGGAGTAAGATCTAATCTTTCTTCCATTAATTATGCAAAATTAATTCTGATTCGGTTATTTCCGGATCAACTTGCTTAATTCCTCTGATTATATTATCAGAGTTTATTCTTAATTCATCAATTTTCCTTTCAGGAAATTCTTCCCTAATCTTAGAAGTAGATGCCCTAGAAGGACTCCTAATAGTATAATCTACTGGTGAAATATAGTAGTGTGATGACACAGATTTAGATAGAGATGGCTCACTATTTGTTTTTATATTTTCAAATTGTATTTGTACTGAACCTTCTATTGTTTGTAAAATATTTATTGGATTATGATCTGTATATTGTTATGACGGGGTAGCTTTATCTATTACCCAATTTTGTGGAAAGTTTATTTCTTTCCATTTTATTCTTCTTCTGGTAGTTATATTTGATTTACCAAAATTAGTTTCTATCATTATTGTTTCATTTAATGATTTATCTATCATTTTACATTGTGGATTTAACGTGAATAAAGGTTTATAATAAATTCTATAACAGATACATATTACCTCTGATCCTGGAGCATAATTGTATCCATGAGTCTTGACATTTAATGTCAAAGCATCTAATATATTTATATCTGACAATGATAACTGCAAATTTGGATAAACATTAAAATATACCGGGCCATGGGCCAGGCTTGACTGAACAATTCCCATAAGGGATTGTTTCCAATCTAAGTTTCTAGCATCTCTAAGAGCTGCTATAAAACTTTCTGGTAAGCATTCTAATGTTAAAGGCTTAAATGCAATTTGCACAAGACCTATATGAATAAATTTATAATCCTTTTTATATTTATTTAAATCTCTGTTTGATAATAATCTTATTATCATTTCATCCTTATTTAAAGAAAATGTTTCTTCAGTTGTTTTCACAACTTGTTTTAATCCTAATTTTTCAAAAGTGCCTAATTTATAAATTAGCTTGTAATCAATTTTGGAATTGTCCATTTATTCAATAATTCTAAATTATGAGGGATATCATACTCCTCTTCCATACTGTTAAAAAAGAGTTTCAAGAACAAGCGCCTGAGTTCCAGAAATTCTGGTAATTTCTCACTCCTTCTTAAATCTATTCTTCTGATGATAGTCTCTCTAAGAGGCTAAACATCTAAGTGTTAAAACATCACCATGCTTAACTGAATTCTATGACTTATTATTACTATTATTATTATTAAAAAAAAAAAAAAAAAAAAAAAAAAAAAAAAAAAGTCTGAAAGGCCAACGATACAGTCTGTTCAAGATGTTAATATGGTGGTCGAACTCTTGGGGCCCGTTTTAAGCCAAAAAGCCGGGATGGCGTGGGGCGTTTTAGGGCTGACCTTTACTGATCACATGTTAACATCCTTGACTAAGGCTGTGTAAAATCTCCAATTGGTTCATAGCCTTCCTGGATCTAGCCGTTGGTGGCCCAACAGATTTTATTGATTATTGTTTTAAAGTTTTTAAGTTTATTGTTTATTGTTTTAAAGTTTTTAAGTATGTTTTCTAAATAAACATACCTCCTGGGGAGGCTCCGGCCTACTTAGTTGGTATCAGAGCCATGTTGCTCTAAAAAAGCCATAGAAGAAAGTTATGTATGTGGATGTTTTAACACTTACTTTGTTCATACATTATGAACATATTAAAATCAGAAGATACTGTTAAAAACAGTATGGAAGAGGAGTATGATATCCCTCATAATTTAGAATTATTAAATAAATGGACAATTCCAAAAATTGATTACAAGCTAATTTATAAATTAGGCACTTTTGAAAAATTAGGATTAAAACAAGTTGTGAAAACAACTGAAGAAACATTTTCTCTAAAAAAGATGAAATGATAATAAGATTATTATCAAATAGAGATTTAAATAAATATAAAAAGGATTATAAATTTATTCATATAGGTCTTGTGCAAATAGCATTTAAGCCTTTAACATTAGAAGGCTTACCAGAAAGTTTTATAGCAGCTCTTAGAGATGCTAGAAACTTAGATTGGAAACAATCCCTTATGGGAATTGTTCAGTCAAGCCTGGCCCATGGCCCGGTATATTTTAATGTTTATCCAAATTTGCAGTTATCATTGTCAGATATAAATATATTAGATGCTTTGACATTAAATGTCAAGACTCATGGATACAATTATGCTCCAGGATCAGAGGTAATATGTATCTGTTATAGGATCTATTATAAACCTTTATTCACGTTAAACCCACAATGTAAAATGGTAGATAAACCATTAAATGAGACAATAATGATAGAAACTAATTTTGGTAAATCAAATATAACTACCAGAAGAAGAATAAAATGGGAAGAAATAAACTTTCCACAAAATTGGGTGATAGATAAAGCTACCCCATCACAGCAATATACGGATCATAATCCAATAAATATTTCACAAACAATAGAAGGTTCAGTACAAATACAATTTGAAAATATAAAAACAAATAGTGAGCCATCTCTATCTAAATCTGTGTCATCACACTATTATATTTCACCAGTAGATTACACTGTTAGGAGTCCTTCTAGGGCGTCTACTTCTAAGATTAGGGAAGAATTTCCTGAAAGAAAAATAGATGAATTAAGAATAACTCTGATAATATAGTCAGAGGAATTAAGCAAGTTGATCCGGAAATAACCGAATCTGAATTTAATTTTGCATAATTAATGGAAGAAAAACTAGATTTTACTCCAGGATCTCTATTAAGAGATGCAATTTCAAAAGAATTTTTTACCCCTAAATGGGAATTATTTAGAAAATGGTTTTTCTCTAATTTTAATAACAAAGAAAAAGAATTCTTTAGTGAAAAATTTTATACTGACTTAGCAGAAAAAAATAAGGTCATACCTTTTGTCCCTTGGTTTATTGAAAAATATACTCAAAGTATAATTTCGATAATAGAGAGGCAATACAATATAAATGGTACAATAAGTACTCAAGTTTTCCCTCCAACAACTGGTTTCAAAATAGAAAAAACAAGGAGAGGAAAGATGTTATCAAGCTTTTCAAAAATTACTGGAAGGTGATACCTTAGCAGTAACAATTTCTCATATAAATAACCTCATAAAATCACAAAATTATACAAATTTATATCTTATAATAATAGGAGAACAATTGCAGGATATTGCTAAAAAAATGGATAATATATTATCACATTTCAAAGAAAAACAAAGTATTGTTAATAATAAAAAAGAATATAGTGCTACTCCAAGCATACAATTACCACCAAAAATAACAGATTTTAAAACAAAATCGGAAGAAAATATTCTTCAAACTCTAAATGATTCAATAAATATATTGAAAAATCTCAAAATTAATACTTTAACTGAATTTGAAGAAAGTATTAATGAAGAAAATTATAAACAAAGAATAAATGATGAAATAGCAAAAATGTCATCAAAGTTTGCAGATAAGCCAACTCAAAGAATGTATTATTATCCTAGGCCAACACCACAGGATATTCTTATAGAAGAACAAGAATATATAGTTAATAACTCATATAGTGGTAAAAACATCTATGAATGGAACATAGATGGTCAAACTGAATCTCAAATATATAAAACAGTCCATAGGATGTTAATGTATAGTACGATTTGTCAGAGTAATAGGAACTCAACTAAGACAATAGCTCATATGATTATATCAGGTTTCACAGGACAGCTTAAAGGCTGGTGGGATAATTATCTATCTGAAGAAGATAGGAGGAAAATCCTCAATAGTGTAAAAGAAGAGGATGGAGTTACAGAAAATAATTCTGTTTACACACTGATAGTAAATATCATAGAACATTTTACAGGCAGATGGTCTGATAATTCAGAGAATATTAGATCTTTATTACAAAATCTTAAATGTAGGACCCTTACATCTTTTAGATGGTATAAGGATACGTTCTTAACAAGAGTAATGGAACTCCCAGAGAGTAATAGCTCTCATTGGAAATCTAAGTTCATAGATGGACTTCCTCATCTATTTGCAGAAAGAATAAGGAATAACCTTAGAAAAGGAGGAAATAATATAGATTATGATGAATATACTTATGGGAAATTAATAGGTATATGCATGCAAGAAGGTTTAAATCTATGCAATGAAATAAGATTAAACCATCAAATTAAGAAACACTCTTTGAATGAAAAGAGGCAATTAGGTCAATTTTGCGAACAATTTGGATTAGAAGTAAAACCTAGTACTTCTAAGTCATTAAAATTAAAGAAATCTAACCCTTATAAACATAGGAAAAGAAAAAAGAAAAGGGAAGATAGAAAATCTAAAAGAATTGAAAAATATAAAGCTTCATATAAGCCTAAGTTAATTTGTAGAAAATGTGGCAAAATAGGTCACAAAGCAAAAACTTGTTGGGTTAGGCACTTTTGAAAAATTAGGATTAAAACAAGTTGTGAAAACAACTGAAGAAACATTTTCTCTAAATAAAGATGAAATGATAATAAGATTATTATCAAATAGAGATTTAAATAAATATAAAAAGGATTATAAATTTATTCATATAGGTCTTGTGCAAATAGCATTTAAGCCTTTAACATTAGAAGGCTTACCAGAAAGTTTTATAGCAGCTCTTAGAGATGCTAGAAACTTAGATTGGAAACAATCCCTTATGGGAATTGTTCAGTCAAGCCTGGCCCATGGCCCGGTATATTTTAATGTTTATCCAAATTTGCAGTTATCATTGTCAGATATAAATATATTAGATGCTTTGACATTAAATGTCAAGACTCATGGATACAATTATGCTCCAGGATCAGAGGTAATATGTATCTGTTATAGGATCTATTATAAACCTTTATTCACGTTAAACCCACAATGTAAAATGGTAGATAAACCATTAAATGAGACAATAATGATAGAAACTAATTTTGGTAAATCAAACATAACTACCAGAAGAAGAATAAAATGGGAAGAAATAAACTTTCCACAAAATTGGGTGATAGATAAAGCTACCCCGTCACAACAATATACGGACCATAATCCAATAAATATCTCACAAACAATAGAAGGTTCAGTACAAATACAATTTGAAAATATAAAAACAAATAGTGAGCCATCTCTATCTAAATCTGTGTCATCACACTATTATATTTCACCAGTAGATTACACTGTTAGAAGTCCTTCTAGGGCGTCTACTTCTAAGATTAGGGAAGAATTTCCTGAAAGAAAAATAGACGAATTAAGAATAAACTCTGATAATATAGTCAGAGGAATTAAGCAAGTTGATCCGGAAATAACCGAATCTGAATTTAATTTTGCATAATTAATGGAAAAAACTAGATTTTACTCCAGGATCTCTATTAAGAGATGCAATTTCAAAAGAATTTTTTACCCCTAAATGGGAATTATTTAGAAAATGGTTTTTCTCTAATTTTAATAACAAAGAAAAAGAATTCTTTAGTGAAAAATTTTATAATGACTTAGCAGAAAAAAATAAGGTCATACCTTTTGTCCCTTGGTTTATTGAAAAATATACTCAAAGTATAATTTCGATAATAGAGAGGCAATACAATATAAATGGTACAATAAGTACTCAAGTTTTCCCTCCAACAACTGGTTTCAAAATAGAAAAACAAGGAGAGGAAAGATGTTATCAAGCTTTTCAAAAATTACTGGAAGGTTGTCACACCCTCAATTTCCACAAACGGGGTTTTACCATTAGGCGTGTGACAAACCAGGATCTCAGACACGGTCATATCAAACGACACTATATGAGTTTAAAAATAAATGTTTGATTTAAATCAGAGTACATAAAAGAAATGAATAACAGTGCGGAAGCGTAAAACTGAAATGTAAACTATACTGAAAGTCTGAAAATGCTATGCCAAAACAAATATTCAATGCAACTAAATGAAACTGATGAATGAATGTCCTGAGTGCGTTCCTTAATCGTGCATCATGAGCTTAAGCGTTCCTGTTACCTGAGAAAACATGCTAAAGTGTGTCAACATAAAGTTGGTGAGTTCACAGGTTTAAGTCATCCATAAATGTGTTTGTAAGCGTTTCCATGGTTTGCGTTTCAATGGTTTAGTATATAGAGCATATCGTTAGGTAGCTAGCCTATGTTCTTGTTACTTAGCGTTTCGAACCGAAGCTGACTGTTTGCGTCCTATATGTGTTTGTTGTATCCCCGTCACGTCTCAACAGACAATGACAAATGTTAGGTCAATCAAGCACCCGTTTGACCTCCAATCAAGCTAGCGCGACTAGCCCGGGCGGGGTTTGTCAGACCCAGTAGCACTACTCAAAATTACCTCGCTAATCCCATTACTAACGGTTCGAGTGTGTCAGGACATGTTGTGTGTTTGCACTAACGTAACAAGCGATATCAATAATACTGGCAACCATTCATAAAATATGTTTGCATGTTTTCTCCCCAAAAAGGAAAGAAGGTAAAAATAGGGGCCGTGAAACTCACCTCAAGTGTAGAGCAACAAGTAACTGTAAACACAAAAGATCGAGTCTCCAAATTAACCTGTGTTTCATTCAGTATATATATAATTAATATTAATTATTAATTACAATTATAAGAGTCGTACGGGTTCGCGTTTCACGATTCGGTTTCGGTGTCGGTTATCGGTTGGTCTTATTTGCATGTAACTACGCACGAGTTCTAATTTGTCTCAATTACATAATGACCCACTCATCACTTGTAACACACATACATACATACATGCAACCATCCTTGACGTATCATCATTCCAGAAATATATATATACATATATATATATATTTGTATAGAAAACCACAACACATACCACCCTTATGCGCCTAAGGCATCCTCATACGCCTACCTTGTTAATCATGTGTCTAAGTGCACTCACACCAAAGTACACCCGTGAACATATATAAAATCGCAGAACATACATACATGCCTACAATCATATACATAACCCACATGCATACACATCCACTATAACCGATTGATTATTTTGTACATTACCGATTACAAACATGCATACACACATATATCACATACATCTAATATATACATACAATTATATTCACAATTCACCATGCACATAACATTCACATATATATATATTAGTAGTGCAGAACACACATATGCACTTAACACCAATTACATGTGCACATATACATCCATAATCATGCATCTTCTGCCTATACACAGCCATACGACCACATACATACTCACAAACCTGCATGCAACCACATAGAAAATACCATGTGCCCATAATGGGCCTCCTGCGCCTAAGTCAAGTGGGCAGGCAGTTCATGCGCCTACTGCCTTCTACTCCCAATGTCTATACATCACACCCAACCATGCCAAACACACAAAACACTTACATATCGCAGACATATATATACATACGCAGACGTACATATACATACGCACGAACACATACATATACATACGCACGAACACATACATATACATACGCAGACATACATATACATACGCACGAACACATACATATACATACGCAGACATACATATACTCGCGCAAGATCAATACGTACCCAACGACAAACCGGAACCGGAACCGTAACAACCGAACCGTAATGATAACAATGTGACTGTGGACCGAGAAATCTTACCGAACAAGGTACGCGCGAGGCTGCGCCGGTCACTATTCGCGACCGTCGGTTCGATCGGTTCTTCGAGTGATCACGGGTGTGGACAGTTGTAGTGCTGCCGAGAGGGAGTATCGTCGTGGATGGGAGGCCGGGGGAAAAGGGTTGCGCGAGAGAAGAAACCTTCTGGATGAACCTTATGCGTATGAGGTGCTCGACGGCAACAGGGAGAAGGGAGTGCTTTTGGGTGGTTTAGGGTTTTGGAAGTGAGGGAACGGGGTGGGTGTTTGGGTAGTTATTAAATTTTGTAAATGTTTTATAGATTACAATTTAGATCCCTCTAGTATGCTCAACTTGCACATAATATCCCCAAGTTAAGCTAATTAATAAATTAATCACATAATTAATTTCATAATTAAGAAGGAAACGTTTAAATAATAGAATCGAGTTGGCGGCGTTAACATGTAAGTACGGGGTGTCATATTATCCCCTTATTGAAAGAATTTTCGTCCCGAAAATTTAAATACTACGCTCGGTTAAATACATGAGATTCAATGGGTTCAATCAGACGTGTAAGATTCAGTTAAGGTTGGTGGTTTGTAACGTGTTTGACATGTTTGACAGAGTTGTGACATCATCCCCTTGTTGAAGGGAATTTCGTCTCGAAATTTAAAGAAAAGGTATCTCAAGAATGAATACCTTATGAAGTGGGTGTCTGATCGTTGAACAGTTGTGGGTACTTCTTCTTCATCTAATCTTCGCGTTCCCAGGTAAACTCTGGTCCACGCTTTGAGTTCCATCGAATTTTGACAATGGGGATACGACTGTGTTTGAGTGTTTTGACCTCTCGGTCCATAATTTCCACTGGTTCCTCGATGAAACGTAGTTGTTCGTCAATATGTATTTCGTCTAACGGAACGACGAGAGTCTCGTCTGCAAGGCATTTCCTCAGGTTTGAAACATGGAACACATTGTGTACTCCACTGAGTTCTTCGGGTAGGTTCAGCTGATAGGCTACAGGGCCAACCCGTTTGACAATCTCAAACGGTCCCACGTACCTAGGGTTTAGTTTTCCACGTTTCCCGAAACGAATCACGCCCTTCCAAGGTGACACTTTCAACAGTACCTTGTCACCAATATGAAACTCCAGTGGCTTACGGCGCTTGTCGGCGTAACTCTTTTGTCGGTCACGTGCTGCTGCCATTCGGTTACGAATCTGCACGATCTTCTCGGTCGTCTCGTGCACGAGTTCAGGACCGGTAAGTTGGCTTTCTCCAACTTCCGCCCCAACAAATAGGTGATCGGCACTTACGCCCATACAGTGCCTCAAATGGAGCAGCTTTGATCGACGTGTGATAGCTATTATTGTATGAAAACTCCACTAACGGTAAGTGAGTTTCCCAACTGCTGCCGAAATCAATCGCGCAGGCGCGCAACATGTCTTCCAAGGTCTGGATCGTACGCTCGCTTTGGCCGTCAGTCTGAGGGTGATATGCCGTACTCATATCTAGCCGTGTACCCAATGCTCGTTGTAATGATTGCCAGAAATGTGAAGTGAATCGAGCGTCACGATCGGAAATAATAGAAATTGGCACACCGTGCCGAGAAACTATTTCCCTAAGGTAAATACGTGTTAGCTTCTCCATTCTGTCAGTCTCCCTAATGGTAAGAAGTGTGCAGATTTCGTTAAACGATCTACAATCACCCAAATGGTATCGCATCCGCTGGGAGTCCGAGGCAGTTTCGTGATAAAGTCCATAGATATCTGCTCCCACTTCCATACAGGAATTTCTGGTTGTTGAAGTAAACCAGATGGTCGTTGATACTCCACTTTAACCTTAGAACATGTTAAGCATTTGCTTACATAAGTGGCAATGTTAGCTTTCATGTTCGGCCACCAGTATAGGACTTTTAGATCGTGATACATCTTGTCTGAACCCGGATGTATAGAATACCGTGACTTGTGAGCTTCATCCATTACCAGCTCTCGTAGGTCTCCACACAAAGGAACCCATATTCGGTCCATGAAGTAACGAATTCCGTCGGTTTTGGTTTCCAGTTGTTTCTCCATGCCTCGTAGTGATTCAGCTTTCAGGTTCTCATCCTTCAACGCCTCGAGTTGAGCATTACGTATCTGATCGGGTAATCCGGTGTGGATGGTGAGTTGTAAGGCTCGTACTCGCTTCGGCTTTGGTGTCTCCTTTCGACTCAAGGCGTCAGCTACTACATTAGCCTTGCCCGGATGATACTTGATTGCACAATCGTAGTCGTTCAACAGCTCGACCCATCGACGTTGTCTCATGTTCAGCTCCTTCTGTTCAAAGATATGCTGGAGACTCTTGTGATCGGTATAAATAGTGCACTTGGTACCGTACAAGTAGTGTCTCCATATCTTGAGTGCAAATACAACGGCTCCCAATTCTAAGTCGTGTGTCGTGTAATTCTTCTCGTGAACCTTTAACTGTCGGGAAGCATATGCGATCACCTTCTCGCGTTGCATTAACACACAACCGAGACCTTGAATAGAAGCATCGCAATACACCACAAAATCTTCGGTCCCCTCGGGTAAAGATAATATCGGTGCCGTGCAGAGTTTCTGTTTTAAGAATTGAAATGCTGATTCTTGCTTGTCACCCCAACTGTACGCGGTGCCTTTTTGAGTCAACATTGTAAGCGGTTGGACGATCTTCGAAAACCCTTCGATAAATCGTCGGTAATATCCAGCTAATCCAAGAAATTGTCGTACCTCCGTCGGAGTCTTTGGTGTAGCCCAGTTCTTGATAGCTTCTATCTTTGCCGGATCAACATGTATGCCCTTCTCGTTGACTACATGACCCAAGAATTGGACTTCCCGAATCCAGAAGTCACACTTCGAGAATTTGGCATATAGTTGTTCTGTTTAAGTAGTTCCAAGATCAGTCGAAGGTGTTCCTCGTGCTCTTCCTTGTTTCTTGAATAAATCAGAATGTCATCGATAAAAACGATAACAAACTTGTCCAAGTAGGGTTTGCACACTCGGTTCATAAGATCCATGAAAACTGCTGGTGCGTTGGTCAAACCGAATGGCATTACCAGAAACTCATAGTGACCGTATCTAGTTCTGAATGCCGTCTTTGATATGTCCTCCTCTCGGACCCTTAGTTGATGATATCCTGATCTCAAATCTATCTTCGAATAGAAGCTTGATCCTTGAAGTTGATCAAACAGGTCGTCAATACGAGGTAGAGGATAACGGTTCTTAACAGTCACTTTGTTCAGCTCACGATAATCGATACACATGCGAAAAGTCCCATCCTTTTTCTTGACAAACAGGACTGGGGCTCCCCACGGTGATGAGCTAGGTCTGATGAACCTTTATCCAAGAGCTCTTGTAGTTGCGTAGACAGTTCTTGCAGTTCCTTTGGTGCTAGTCGATATGGTGCTCTAGCAATAGGGGCAGCTCCAGGCGTCAAATCAATCTGGAACTCGACTTGACGATGCGGTGGAAGACCAGGTAAGTCTTCAGGGAACACTTCAGGAAAGTCACGAACGATAGGGATATCTTCGATCTTCTTTCTTCAGTGGTCTTCTCAGTGATCATAGCTAAGATAGCGGTATGGCCTTTGCGTAAGCACTTCTGGGCTTTCATATACGAAATGATGCTAGAAACGACACCACTTTTCTCACCCTGAACGGATAAGACTTCACCACTAGGGAGTGGTACACGAACGATCTTCTCGCGACAGAAAATTTCGGCTTGGTTTTTAGATAACCAATCCATGCCGACGACTATGTCAAAACTACCAAGAGTAACAGGCATAAGATCTATCTCAAATTTGTGTCCCGATAGCTCTATTTTACATCCTTTAAGAATGTGAGTTGCCTCGATTATTTTACCGTCAGCTAGTTCTACCGTATAACTAGGGTTCATTTCAGTCAAGGCTACATCTAAAAGCTTGATAAACTTAGTAGATATAAACTTTTATCAGCGCCGGTATCAAATAACACAGAAGCAAAACAATCGTTCAGAGGAAACGTACCGGTAACTACGTTTTGATCGTTCCTCGCCTCGCCAGAACCAATCACGAAAGCTCTACCTTTGGCGCCATTTCCATTGTTGTTTCCATTATTGCCCCTGTTGCCATTCTTCAGTTGTGGACAATCCTTCTGGTAGTGACCCTCCTTACCACACTCATAACAGCCTCTAGTCATTCCGCCCTGGCGTTGTTGCTGAGTCATCAGTTCACCCCTGCAGTCTTTAGCAGCATGGCCCATCTTTCCACATCTTTGACAACGGAGTCGATCACACTTACCAAGATGGTGAAAGTTGCACTTGTTGCATTTTGGATATTTGCCTACATAGTTGCTCGATCCTGACCATTGTTGTTGTTGTTCTGATTATTGTTTGTGAAGCTCCTGGATGAATCAAACTTTCTGGTCTGCTGTTGTTGGTTATTGTTGGAGTTTGAGGACTTGTTAGCAGTACCATCCCACTTTCGCTTATTATCAGTTGTGCCAGATGCAGCGCCCCGTTTAGGCAAAGTACCCTGTGCCACTGCCTGGTCAGTGAGTTTGTGAGCTAGTCGAATAGCCTGCTGAATAGTGACAGGATCAGCAGCCATAACACTAGCTTGGATTTGAGGAGCTAAACCATCAATGTACTTCTCAATCCGTTTGTAGGCCGGGGTCACCATCTGAGGACATAGAGCAGCCAACTCGTGTGAACGAGTCGTATATTCCTCAATATCAGAACCAACCATCTTAAGATTCCAAAACTCGGTTTCTAGTTTCTGAACTTCATTCCTGGGGCAGTACTCTTCCTTCATCAGTATCTTGAAATCATCCCAAGGCATACCGTTAGCAGCATCAAGTCCTAAAGTCTGGACCTGTGAGTTCCACCATGTCAAAGCTGGTCCCTCCAGTGTGCCAGAGGCGTACTTGACACGACTTCCAGCAGGACAGTTGCACATGGCGAACACTGACTCGAGCTTCTCCAGCCAGCGAAGTAGTGTGACAGCACCATCAGAACCATTAAAAGAGTGAGGCTTACAGTCCATGAACATCTTGAAGGTACAGATAGTTGGACCTGAATCAAAAGGACATATATAATTGTTTAAGAACCAATATGTGTTATCGTAGGAAAGATTAACGTGTCCGTTGATTCTAGATTACCTCCTTGATTCAGATTTTGGTTGTTCTGGTTCTGATTGCGGGCCTGCTCGTAAGCTGCAAGCGCGTCAGCAACACGCTCATTGATGATTGCATCCAACTCAGCTTGAGTCATGTTGATGTTCCCTCGTCCACTCGGGCGTCCAGGTCTTCTTCCAGACATGATTCTTCAATTCACAATACACAACAGTCACCAATCGAATAATAATTATTGATAAAATAAGTTGTTTCATGCTAGTGGGTATGAAAGGTTGTTTGCATATCGATGGTGAGGTTTTATGAGAACCGGGACCTCAGGTCTCCAAATATAGAAATGAAAATTTGTACTGATTACGACCGTTATCACCCAATAGAGTTACCAGAATTTCCATGCACGACAAATTACAATTACGTGTGCACCCGTGATTCTAATTTGCTTTGCATGGTCACCCATGATTCCTCCCATTCGAGATAACAGACATTGTCAAGTACCAAATGTTATCTGTTCAGACTAGTGAAGATGATAGGGCATGTTGGAAATAGAAACAAGTACGATAGAGTTAGAAAAGTAATGTGTGTTGTTCTCCTTGTTTGTCATCGTTAGGTTTGTCGTGTGTGTTAGAAAAGAGTTTCGTGTTCCAATCATGGACATGTTTGATTCAATTCGTTGTTGCTTTCACTCCGCGGGTGAAGGATCAAGTGTAAGCGTTGGTTGTGAGCGAGCGGGATTCTCCGCCCCTCTGTCAGTTGGTAATGACACACATGTCATACCCATAGTGTTATGTTTGCTCAGCAGTGTTATGTCAGTACACTAGAAAGTTGTTTGCACAACAGTGGTACCATGTAAAAGTGTCTGTGCAATACTAGTGTCGTGTCTAAGGCTATAGTCTAGATGCAATGCAATCCTAGTTCTCTATAACCTGTGGCTCTGATACCAATCTGTCACACCCTCAATTTCCACAAACGGGGTTTTACCGTTAGGCGTGTGACAAACCAGGATCTCAGACACGGTCATATCAAACGACACTATATGAGTTTAAAAATAAATGTTTGATTTAAATCAGAGTACATAAAAGAAATGAATAACAGTGCGGAAGCGTAAAACTGAAATGTAAACTATACTGAAAGTCTAAAAATGTTATGCCAAAACAAATATTCAATGCAACTAAATGAAACTGATGAATGAATGTCCTGAGTGCGTTCCTTAATCGTGCATCATGAGCTTAAGCGTTCCTGTTACCTGAGAAAACATGCTAAAGTGTGTCAACATAAAGTTGGTGAGTTCACAGGTTTAAGTCATCCATAAATGTGTTTGTAAGCGTTTCCATGGTTTGCGTTTCAATGGTTTAGTATATAGAGCATATCGTTAGGTAGCTAGCCTATGTTCTTGTTACTTAGCGTTTCGAACCGAAGCTGACTGTTTGCGTCCTATATGTGTTTGTTGTATCCCCGTCACGTCTCAACAGACAATGACAAATGTTAGGTCAATCAAGCACCCGTTTGACCTCCAATCAAGCTAGCGCGACTAGCCCGGGCGGGGTTTGTCAGACCCAGTAGTACTACTCAAAATTACCTCGCTAATCCCATTACTAACGGTTCGAGTGTGTCAGGACATGTTGTGTGTTTGCACTAACGTAACAAGCGATATCAATAATACTGGCAACCATTCATAAAATATGTTTGCATGTTTTCTCCCCCAAAAAGGAAAGAAGTAAAAATAGGGGCCGTGAAACTCACCTCAAGTGTAGAGCAACAAGTAACTGTAAACACAAAAGATCGAGTCTCCAAATTAACCTGTGTTTCATTCAGTATATATATAATTAATATTAATTATTAATTACAATTATAAGAGTCGTACGGGTTCGCGTTTCACGATTCGGTTTCGGTGTCGGTTATCGGTTGGTCTTATTTGCATGTAACTACGCACGAGTTCTAATTTGTCTCAATTACATAATGACCCACTCATCACTTGTAACACACATACATACATACATGCAACCATCCTTGACGTATCATCATTCCAGAAATATATATATACATATATATATATATTGTATAGAAACACACAACACATACCACCCTATGCGCCTAAGGCATCCTCATACGCCTACCTTGTTAATCATGTGTCTAAGTGCACTCACACCAAAGTACACCCGTGAACATATATAAAATCGCAGAACATACATACATGCCTACAATCATATACATAACCCACATGCATACCATCCACTATAACCGATTGATTATTTTGTACATTACCGATTACAACATGCATACACACATATATCACATACATCTAATATATACATACAATTATATTCACAATTCACCATGCACATAACATTCACATATATATATATATTAGTAGTGCAGAACACACACATATGCACTTAACACCAATTACATGTGCACATATACATCCATAATCATGCATCTTCTGCCTATACACAGCCATACGACCACATACATACTCACAAACCTGCATGCAACACACATAGAAAATACCATGTGCCCATAATGGGCCTCCTGCGCCTAAGTCAAGTGGGCAGGCAGTTCATGCGCCTACTGCCTTCTACTCCCAATGTCTATACATCACACCCAACCATGCCAAACACACACAAACACTTACATATCGCAGACATATATATACATACGCAGACGTACATATACATACGCACGAACACATACATATACATACGCACGAACACATACATATACATACGCAGACATACATATACATACGCACGAACACATACATATACATACGCAGACATACATATACTCGCGCAAGATCAATACGTACCCAACGACAAACCGGAACCGGAACCGTAACAACCGAACCGTAATGATAACAATGTGACTGTGGACCGAGAAATCTTACCGAACAAGGTACGCGCGAGGCTGCGCCGGTCACTATTCGCGACCGTCGGTTCGATCGGTTCTTCGAGTGATCACGGGTGTGGACAGTTGTAGTGCTGCCGAGAGGGAGTATCGTCGTGGATGGGAGGCCGGGGGAAAAGGGTTGCGCGAGAGAAGAAACCTTCTGGATGAACCTTATGCGTATGAGGTGCTCGACGGCAACAGGGAGAAGGGAGTGCTTTTGGGTGGTTTAGGGTTTTGGAAGTGAGGGAACGGGGTGGGTGTTTGGGTAGTTATTAAATTTTGTAAATGTTTATAGATTACAATTTAGATCCCTCTAGTATGCTCAACTTGCACATAATATCCCCAAGTTAAGCTAATTAATAAATTAATCACATAATTAATTTCATAATTAAGAAGGAAACGTTTAAATAATAGAATCGAGTTGGCGGCGTACATGTAAGTACGGGGTGTCATAAAGGTGATACCTTAGCAGTAACAATTTTCATATAAATAACCTCATAAAATCACAAAATTATACAAATTTATATCTTATAATATAGGAGAACAATTGCAGGATATTGCTAAAAAAAATGGATAATATATTATCACATTTCAAAGAAAAAACAAAGTATTGTTAATAATAAAAAAGAATATAGTGCTACTCCAAGCATACAATTACCACCAAAAATAACAGATTTTAAAACAAAATCGGAAGAAAATATTCTTCAAACTCTAAATGATTCAATAAATATATTGAAAAATCTCAAAATTAATACTTTAATGAATTTGAAGAAAGTATTAATGAAGAAAATTATAAACAAAGAATAAATGATGAAATAGCAAAATGTCATCAAAGTTTGCAGATAAGCCAACTCAAAGAATGTATTATTATCCTAGGCCACACCACAGGATATTCTTATAGAAGAACAAGAATATATAGTTAATAACTCATATAGTGGTAAAAATATCTATGAATGGAACATAGATGGTCAAACTGAATCTCAAATATAAAAACAGTCCATAGGATGTAATGTATAGTACGATTTGTCAGAGTAATAGGAACTCAACTAAGACAATAGCTCATATGATTATATCAGGTTTCACAGGACAGCTTAAAGGCTGGTGGGATAATTATCTATCTGAAGAAGATAGGAGGAAAATCCTCAATAGTGTAAAAGAAGAGGATGGAGTTACAGAAAATAATTCTGTTTACACACTGATAGTAAATATCATAGAACATTTTACAGGCAGATGGTCTGATAATTCAGAGAATATTAGATCTTTATTACAAAATCTTAAATGTAGGACCCTTACATCTTTTAGATGGTATAAGGATACGTTCTTAACAAGAGTAATGGAACTCCCAGAGAGTAAGCTCTCATTGGAAATCTAAGTTCATAGATGGACTTCCTCATCTATTTGCAGAAAGAATAAGGAATAACCTTAGAAAAGGAGGAAATAATATAGATTATGATGAATATACTTATGGGAAATTAATAGGTATATGCATGCAAGAAGGTTTAATCTATGCAATGAAATAAGATTAACCATCAAATTAAGAAACACTCTTTGAATGAAAAGAGGCAATTAGGTCAATTTGTGAACAATTTGGATTAGAAGTAAAACCTAGTACTTCTAAGTCATAAAATTAAAGAAATCTAACCCTTATAAACATAGGAAAAGAAAAAGAAAAGGGAAGATAGAAAATAAAAGAATTGAAAAATATAAAGCTTCATATAAGCCTAAGTGATTTGTAGAAAATGTGGCAAAATAGGTCACAAAGCAAAAACTTGTTGGGTTAGGAAAAAGCTTAATAAGCTAGAAGATGAAGATTTGAAAAATCAAATCTCTAAGATATTATTAGAGTCAGATTCAGAATCATATCTGAGCAATCTTCTTCTGAAGAAAAAGAAATAGACAATTTAGAAAATGAAAGTCTTTATTCTTTGTGTGAGAAGAAGAAAATAATTGTAATAATAATTGCAACAAGGAATGTTGTAATCCAGAAATAAAAGAAGATGATATCTATCAAATTATTTCACAATTCCAAGATATGGAAATAATGTAATAACTAATGAAATTCTGGAATTATTAAACTCATAGATAATCACAAATAAAAGAGAAAATAATCTCGTCACATTTTAAGAGCCAAGAAGAGGAAGAAGCTTCTACTTCTACTTCTACAGAACTAAAACCCTTCTTTGGCAGAATTAAAAAATCAATTAAACAAAAAGAATAAAAAACTTTTGATATTCAGGAATTAAAACAAGAATTAATAATCTGAAGATAGAAATAAGATTGTTATAACAAAACAATAAAGAATTAGAAAAAAGGATCATAGGTCTAGAAATAGGAAAAATAATTCCTCAACCAGAGGAATCAGAATCTCATTATTAAAAAATATTATGGAAATTATAACTTCACAGAAGTGGCATACGAAAATAAAACTCCTTATAGGACAAGACTTCTTTATAGAAGTAACTGCGCTAATAGATAGTGGTGCAGATTTGAATTGTATACAGGAGGATTAGTACCTGTAAAATATTACCATAAGACTTCTCATAGTCTGAGTCATGCGGGTAAAGGAAAACTCGAGGTAAATTATAAAATACCAAGGCATTTTATGTCAAGAAAATACATGTATAGATACTAATTTTGTACTAGTAAAAATCTAGCAAACCAAGTAATACTCGGTAGCCCATTTCTTGATAAAATTTTCCCTATTAAAGAATAGATCGTACTGGAATAACTGGTACATACCAAGAAAGAGAAATAAACTTTCCGTTTATAAGTAATCCTTTAACAAGGACATTAAATAATGTAAAAGAAGAATTATTAAAAGCAAAAATAAATCAAATTGAATTTCTACAAAAAGAATATTTTCTTTAAATATCCAAGAAACATTAAGTAAAAATAGTTACAAGAAAAGATTAAATTAATTGAACATCAATTTTCCTTACAAATATGTAATGATCATCCTAATGCATTTGGGAAAGGAAGAAACATATTGTTTCTCTCCCATACGAAGATGATTTTAAGAAAGTCAAATACCGACTAAAGCAAGGCCATGCCAAATGAATTCTGAATATATGGAATTATGTAAAAAGAAATAAATCTCTCTTAGATAGAAATTTAATTAGAATCTCTAAGTCTCCGTGGTCGTGCACCGCATTTTATGTTAACAAACATGCAGAACAAGAAAGAGGTGTACCTAGATTGGTAATAAATTATAAACCTCTTAATAAAGTCTTAAATGGATTAGGTATCCTATACCTAATAAAAAAAGATTTACTAGATAAATTGCATGATGCAAATATATTTTCAAAATTTGATTTAAAGTCAGGATACTGGCAAATTCAAATAGAAGAAAAGGATAGGTACAAAACTGCTTTTACAGTACCTATAGGACATTACGAATGGAATGTAATGCCATTGGTCTGAAGAATGCACCTTCAGAATTTCAAAATATAATGAATGATATTTTTATTCCATATAGTAGATTTATCATTGTTTATATTGATGATATCTTAGTATTCTCTAAAGATATTGAAAACCATTTTAAACATTTGAATATATTCAAAGAAATAATTTTAAAAATGGTTTAGTTATATCTAGAACTAAAATGATGCTTTTCCAAACAAATATAAGATTTTTGGGTCATAATATCAACCAAGGAAATATAATTCCGATCAATAGAAGTATTGAGTTTGCTTCAAAATCCCTGATGAAATACAGGATAAAACTCAACTTCAAAGATTTCTTGGAAGCCTAAATTATATTCTTCCATATTAAAAATTTAGCAGAAGACACTGCAATTTTATATGAAAGATTAAAAAACAATGCTAAACCGTGGTCTCTAGATCACACTAGAGCAGTTCAGAAAATAAAGCAAAAGGTTAAAAACCTTCCTTGCTTAATGATAGCAAATCCCATGATGGATAAAAATTGTTGAGACTGATGCCTCTGAGATAGGCTATGGAGGAATTTTGAAACAGAAATCTCCAGAAAGTAAGCAAGAATATCTTGTTAGATTCCATTCAGGTAAGTGGAATACTAGCCAAAAGAATTATGCTACTATTGCAAAAGAAATTTTAGCAATAGTAAAATGTGTCTTAAAATTTCAAGATGATTATATAACAAAAAGTTTGTTATACGAACAGATTGTCAAGCGGCAAAGTATATGTTTACAAAGGATTTTAAACATGATGTTTCTAAACAAATGTTTGCAAGGTGGCAGTCACATTTAGCGCCATTTGATTTTGAAATAATTTATAAAAGGGAACTGATAACAGTTTACCTGATTTTCTTACAAGGGAGTATTTACAATGAGAAGACCCCTCGAGAACCAAAAAAATTTAAAGGACCAATTGGAATAACATATTCCAAATTGGCATATTTAAGATATATTAATATCCTTAATAAGCAAATTAGGGAAATCCAACTTCAAGTTTAAAAAGAAAATTATATTGAAGAAAGGAAAATAGCTCTCTAAGCTTATTACAAATTGAAGAAAAAATTAGAGAAATTAAAATCTTGAATCAGAAAAAGAATATTTTAAAAGAATTATAGAAGAACTTGAAGCCAAAATGGCTATAATTTCTAGTGCATAATGAGTCATAATAGAGGACCTTAAGAAACACTATTCAAGAAATTCTTGAAACAAGAAATGATTTTCGAAAAAGAACAATGCTTTTAAATAGAATGCAAGAAATTAGAAATAATGTAAATTTGTCTAGAAATGCAAAAGAATATGTTCTACAGTTGCAAGGAAGACTTAATGGAGTCAGAAGACAAATCCAGGAATTAGAAGCAAAGAGATTAATAATTTCTTATGCTTAATTTCAGCCATGTCCCTGGGAACGCGGCAGAGGTCGTGGAAGATCTTCCTCTCATAGGGGAAGAGGTGAAAGAATTATTTCCCAAATTGGGAACAAAAAGCTTATAGCTTTTAACGCATCAACAAGTGCGTCATCATCAAACATAGTTGATGAAGAGACATGGAAGGATTATATGGCCTTCAAAGCCTCAAAGGAAAAATCCTCAAGGCAAGGCATCATATGCCCAAATCACCACTGATGAAAGTGATGATGATGAATGGGTTCATAACCCAAACAAAGAAGTCATACTTCTTTTAGAAAATAAAGATAAAAAATGGAAAGATAATCCTTGGTTAATAACCAATCGATATCTTGATAAAGGATTATATCCTGCTGAGACATATAAGTCTCTAACATTCTATGAGGAAATCCTCAAAAAAGAATCATGCGAAATAATGCATTATACTGGGGCTAATAAAGCCTTCAGTTTCAGTAAAATCGTAATTAAACAGATCATATCTGTTGAAACTTGGGGGACATCACCTCTAAGAACAAGGGAAATCATATTTCCTGAATCTAAAAATCCTATTAGTTATAACTATGGGGATTATATCAAAGCTTTTGACAGAGTTCTTTTATATGAGAATCCTAGTCAAAAACATTCTTGGTTTATAAAAATTTGTTCAAAAGTCTATGATTCAGATATTCCAAATTGGATTTTTAAATGGTGGCAGTTATACGGTCCATCAGTAAATATATTTACTAAAAATGCAAAATATTTAAAGATTTATATACCCAATGGGTAGATTTATCTCTAATCTTAATCGAAGCCCAACATGATAATACCATTATTGAAGGAATGGCTTCATTTTATTATTTTACTCAGTTCAGTATCCCATGGATATTGAAGTGGGTTCCGGAAACGGGTTATACCCCAGAAAATATTTTTGTTTAAAAAGAAAATTTATGACTAAATTCTGGAAGAAAATGATGCAAGAGGAAATGGCAAATTAAATTGCCAAGATACTCTGGATTATATCCAGGAAATTATTCAGTCATACAAGCTGCAACAGCAGAGAGACAACAAAGGGAATCTCCTAGTCCGTTCAATCATATTGTTACAAAGCTTAAAATGATTAAAGGCACTGATGATATTAGTGAAGAAGAAATTATGAAAATATATCTCGCAGAAATGAAGAAGGACATAGCGAGACATTTCAAGAAAGGAGCATCTCCTTCGACGATACTACATCAGGTACATCTTCAAATAATGAAGAGAATCTATTTATTTTTCAAGACTCTCAAGATCCATACGAAGAAGACTTCAATGAAGAAGCTTATCAAAGAATAATGGTGGAAGAAGAACCAGAAATATCTGGTAACTCAAAAGAAAAGAAATAATACAATAGGTCCCACAACACAATATAAGGACGTCAATAATTCAAAAGAAAGGACGAAATTTCTACTTACCAGACAAGTTTTGTTTGGTTGTTGCATTATTGTAACTTTTGCTTTATAAAGCAACTTTAATAATTGTACTCTAGACGCGTAATACGCATAGGATGCGAATATTCGCATATTATTAGCATATTCTAGCTAGTGTATGGCCTCCTATAATAGAGCAATGTAAAGTTTAGAAACCTCGATCACTACTAAGATCGAAATCCCTCTCCACTCTCTTGTAAAAAATCTCTTATAATATATTGAAGTTAAAGTTCAAGAGTTTAAGAGCAAGCGCCTACGCTCCATAAATTCTGGTAATCTCTCTCTCTATATTAAATATATTCTTCTGATGATAGTCTCTCTAAGAGGCTAAACATCTAAGTGTTAAAACATCACCATGCTTAACTGAATTCTATGACTTATTATTACTATTATTATTATTAAAAAAAAAAAAAAAAAAAAAAAAAAAAAAAAAAGTCTGAAAGGCCAACGATAGTGAAAATCAGCAAGGATGATTATGAACAGGTTGCAGTCGTTCAAGATGTTAATATGGCGGTCGAACTCTTGGGCCCGTTTTAAGCCAAAAAGCCGGAGTTAATTTGTAGAAAATGTGGCAAAATAGGTCACAAAGCAAAAACTTGTTGGGTTAGGAAAAAGCTTAATAAGCTAGAAGATGAAGATTTGAAAAAATCAAATCTCTAAGATATTATTAGAGTCAGATTCAGAATCATTATTCTGAGCAATCTCTTCTGAAGAAAAGAAATAGCCAATTTAGAAAATGAAAGTCTTTATTCTTTGTCTGAAGAAGAAAATAATTGTAATAATAATTGCAACAAGGAATGTTGTAATCCAGAAATAAAAGAAGATGATATCTATCAAATTATTTCACAATTCCAAGATATGGAAAAAATGTAATAACTAATGAAATTCTGGAATTATTAAAACTCATAGATAACCACAAATAAAAGAGAAAATAATCTCTTCACATTTTAAGAGCCAAGAAGGGAAGAAGCTTCTACTTTACTTCTACAGAACTAAAACCCTTCTCTTTGGCAGAATATAAAAATCAATTAAACAAAAAGAATAAAAAACCTTTTGATATTCAGGAATTAAAACAAGAAATTAATAATCTGAAGATAGAAATAGATTGTTACAACAAAACAATAAAGAATTAGAAAAAAGGATCATAGGTCTAGAAATAGAAAAAATAATTCCTCAACCAGAGGAATCAGAATCTCATTATTTAAAAAATATTATGGAAATTATAACTTCACAGAAGTGGCATACGAAAATAAAACTCCTTATAGGACAAGACTTCTTTATAGAAGTAACTGCGCTAATAGATAGTGGTGCAGATTTGAATTGTATACAGGAAGGATTAGTACCTGTAAATATTACCATAAGACTTCTCATAGTCTGAGTCATGCGGGTAAAGGAAAACTCGAGGTAAATTATAAAATACCCAAGGCATATATGTCAAGAAAATACATGTATAGATACTAATTTTGTACTAGTAAAAAATCTAGCAAACAAGTAATACTCGGTAGCCCATTTCTTGATAAAATTTTCCCTATTAAAGAATAGATCGTACTGGAATAACTGGTACATACCAAGAAAGAGAAATAAACTTCCGTTTATAAGTAATCCTTTAACAGGACATTAAATAATGTAAAAGAAGAATTATTTAAAAGCAAAAAATAATCAAATTGAATTTCTACAAAAAGAAATATTTTCTTTAAATATTCAAGAAGCATTAAGTAAAAATAGGTTACAGGAAAAATTAAATTAATTGAACATCAATTTTCCCTACAAATATGTAATGATCATCCTAATGCATTTGGAAAGGAAGAAACATATTGTTTTCTCTCCCATACGAAGATGATTTTAAAGAAAGTCAAATACCGACTAAAGCAAGGCCATGCTAAATGAATTCTGAATATATTGGAATTATGTAAAAAAGAAATAAAAATTCTCTTAGATAGAAATTTAATTAGAATCTCTAAGTCTCCGTGGTCGTGCACCGCATTTTATGTTAATAAACATGCAGAACAAGAAAGAGGTGTACCTAGATTGGTAATAATTATAACCTCTTAATAAAGTCTTAAAATGGATTAGGTATCCTATACCTAATAAAAAAGATTTACTAGATAAATTGCATGATGCAAATATATTTTCAAAATTTGATTTAAAGTCAGGATACTGGCAAATTCAAATAGAAGAAAAGGATAGGTACAAAACTGCTTTTACAGTACCTATAGGACATTACGAATGGAATGTAATGCCATTTGGTCTGAAGAATGCACCTTCAGAATTTCAAAATATAATGAATGATATTTATTCCATATAGTAGATTTATCATTGTTTTATTGATGATATCTTAGTATTCTCTAAAGATATTGAAACCCATTTTAAACATTTGAATATATTCAAAGAAATAATTTTAAAAAATGGTTTAGTTATATCTAGAACTAAAATGATGCTTTCCAAACAAATATAAGATTTTTGGGTCATAATACAACCAAGGAAATATAATTCCGATCAATAGAAGTATTGAGTTTGCTTCAAAATTCCCTGATGAAATACAGGATAAAACTCAACTTCAAAGATTCTTGGAAGCCTAAATTATATTCTTCCATATTATAAAAATTTAGCAGAAGACACTGCAATTTTATAGAAAGATTAAAAAACAATGCTAAACCATGGTCTCTAGATCATACTAGAGCAGTTCAAAAAATAAGCAAAAGGTTAAAAACCTTCCTTGCTTAATGATAGCAAATCCCATGATGGATAAAATTGTTGAGACTGATGCCTCTGAGATAGGCTATGGAGGAATTTTGAAACAGAAATCTCCAGAAAGAAACAAGAATATCTTGTTAGATTCCATTCAGGTAAGTGGAATACTAGCCAAAAGAATTATGCTACTATTGCAAAAGAAATTTTAGCAATAGTAAAATGTGTTTTAAATTTCAAGATGATTTATATAACAAAAAGTTTGTTATACGAACAGATTGTCAAGCGGCAAAGTATATGTTTACTAAAGATTTTAAACATGATGTTTCTAAACAAATGTTTGCAAGGTGGCAGTCACATTTGGCGCCATTTGATTTTGAAAATAATTTATAAAAAGGGAACTGATAACAGTTTACCTGATTTCTTACAAGGGAGTATTTAAAATGAGAAGACCCCCCGAGAACCAAAAAATATTAAAGGACCAATTGGAATAACATATTCCAAATTGGCATATTAAGATATATTAATATCCTTAATAAGCAAATTAGGGAAGATCCAACTTCAAGTTAAAACAGAAAATTATATTGAAGAAAGGAAAAATAGCTCTCTAAGCTTATTACAAATTGAAGATAAATTAGAGAAATTAAAATTCTTGAATCAGAAAAAGAATATTTTAAAGAATTATAGAAGAACTTGAAGCCAAAATGGCTATAATCTAGTGCATAATGAGTCATAATAGAGGACCTCTAAGAAACACTATTCAAGAAATTCTTGAAACAAGAAATGATTTTCGATAATAGAAACAATGCTTTTAAATAATGCAAGAAATTAGAAATAATGTAAATTTGTCTAGAAAGGCAAAAGAATATGTTCTACAGATCTTGCAGGGAAGACTTAATGGAGTCAGAAGACAATCCAGGAATTAGAAGCAAAGAGATTAATAATTTCTTATGCTTAATTTCAGCCATGATTCCTGGGACGTGGCAGAGGTCGTGGAAGATCTTCCTCTCATAGGGGAAGAGGTGAAAGAATTATTCCCAAATTGGAACAAAAAGCTTATAGCTTTTAACGCATCAACAAGTGCGTTATCATCAAACATAGTTGATGAAGAGACATGGAAGGATTATATGGCCTTCAAAGCCTCAAAGGAAAATAATCCTCAAGGCAAGGCATCATATGCCCAAATCACCACTGATGAAAGTGATGATGATGAATGGGTTCATAACCAAACAAAGAAGTCATACTTCTTTTAGAAAATAAAGAAAAAAATGGGAAGATATCCTTGGTTAATAACCAATCGATATCTTGATAAAGGATTATATCCTGCTGAGACTATAAGTCTCTAACATTCTATGAGGAAATCCTCAAAAAAGAACATGCGAAATAATGCATTATACTGGGGCTAATAAACCATCAGTTTCAGTAAAATCGTAATTAAACAGATCATATCTGTTGAAACTTGGGGGACATCACCTCTAAGAACAAGGAAATCATATTTCCTGAATCTAAAAATCCTATTAGTTATAACTATTGGGATTATATCAAAGCTTTTGACAGAGTTCTTTTATATGAGAATCCTAGTCAAAAACATTCTTGGTTTATAAAAATTTGTTCAAAAGTCTATGATTCGGATATTCCAAACTGGATTTTTAAATGGTGGCAGTTATACGGTCCATCAGTAAATATATTTACTAAAAATGCAAAAATATTTAAAGATTTATATACCCAATGGGTAGATTTATCTCCATCTTAATCGAAGCCCAACATGATAATACCATTATTGAAGGAATGGCTTTATTATTATTTTACTCAGTTCAGTATCCATGGATATTGAAGTGGGTTCCGGAAAGGGTTATACCACAGAAAATATTTTTTGTTTAAAAGAAAATTTATGACTAATTCTGGAAGAAAATGATGCAAGAGGAAAATGGCAAATTAATTGCCAAAGATACTCTGGATTATATCCAGGAAATTATGTCAGTCATACAAGCTGCAACAGCAGAAGACAACAAAGGGAATCTCTAGTCCGTCAATCATATTGTTACAAAGCTTAAAATGATTAAAGGCACTGATGATATTAGTGAAGAAGAAATTATGAAAGTATATCTCGCAGAAAGAAGAAGGACATAGCGAGACATTTCAAGAAAGGAACATCTCCTTCGACGGATACTACATCAGGTACATCTTCAAGTAATGAAGAAAATCAATTTATTTTTCAAGACTCTCAAGATCCATATGAAGAAGACTTCAATGAAGAAGCCTACCAAAGAATAATGATGGAAGAAGAACCAGAGATATCTGGTAGCTCAAAAGAAATGAAATAATGCAATAGGTCCCACAACAAAATAAAGGACATCAATATTCAAAAAAGGATGAAATTTCTCCATTCACCAGACAAGTTTTGTTTGGTAGTTGCATTATTGTAACTTTTGCTTTTATAAAGCAACTTTATAATTGTACTCTAGACGCGTAATACGCATAGGATGCGAATATTCGCATATTATTAGCATATTCTAGTGTATGAGCCTCCTATAAAATAGAGGCAATTGTAATTAGTTTAGACACACCTCGATCACTACTAAGATCGAAATCCTCTCCACTCTCTTGTAAAAATTCTCTTATAATATATTGAAGTTAAAGTTTAAGAGTT